>JAQFXT010001088.1:0-21079 GCA_034683725.1 Strigamia crassipes | reverse complement strand
AAAATTGCAATTCTGTGCATAAAAATTGCAATTCTGTGCATAAAAATTGCAATTCTGTGCATAAAAATTGCAATTCTGTGCATAAAAATGCAATTCTGTGCATAAAAATACATTTTTTTAGCTAGAAATTGCAAATTTGAGCATTAAATGCATTTTTCTAGCTAGAAATTGCAATTCTGTGCATAAAATGCAGTTTTCTATTTCTAGCTAGAAATTGCTATTCTGTGCATTAAATGCATCTTTCTAGCTAGAAATTGAAATTTTGTGTATAAAATGCATTTTTCTAGCTAGAAATTGTAATTTTGTGTAAAAAATGCATTTTTCTAGCTAGAAATTGCAATACTGTGCATAAAATGCATTTTTTCTAGCTAGAAATTGCAATTGTGCATAAAATGCATTTTTCTAGCTAGAAATTACAATTCTGAGCATAAAATGCATTTTCTAGCTAAAAATTCCTATTCTGAGCATAAAAATGCATTTTCTAGTTAGAAACTGCAATTTTGAGCATAAAAATGCATTTTCCTGCCTAACAACTGCAATTTTGAGTGTAAAATGAATTCATCCTGCATAAAAATTCATTAACCTGCTTACAACTTGCAACTCCGAGTATATAAACACATTTTCATCTACTTAAAAATCCATTTACCTGCCTAAAAACACCTATTTTAAGCCTAAAATTTGCAATCCCGAGCATAAAAAAATACAATTTTTTAAAAAAATTTTATCCAATCACATCTGGATTTCCCAATTCAAAAATTACCACAAAATGTCACTCTCTTCCTGCAAAACAGTCCATTTATTCACCTAAAAGACAGTAAAACGTACTAACCGCGCCACTAACCGCGGCACTAACCAAAAATTCCTTTCCGATGCAACCACTGAATTCCTCGCACTTAACGTGACCATTTCAATTAATTTCAGGCCGAAATCAAACATCCGGAAGGCAGCTGATCCTCACATATCCTCGATACTCCATTTGTAAGCGTCCAGTTCCTGCGTCTGACTATTCGCCAACCGACTAAACCGTTCTTTTTCGAACCCGTTCGAGCGGTCAACTCCGTCCCAGCGAAACCCCGGCCGGATCTTAAACCGATTCGGCGGCGCGCACCCAGCGTACCTCGGCTTACCTAAAAAAAATAAAATTATTTTATTAACCAATTTATTTATTTTAATTTATTTTATTTATTTTGAACCGTCATCGTCGTCGACAACCGTCGCGTTGTTTTGCGGTTTCTTTTTCTTGAGGTATTTGAGCATGGGGTCACCGTCGCGTTCCTGCGCGCGTAAGTATTTGTCTAGGTCGACGTCGTTCGCGTATCGGGCCAACGGTTTGTCCATTTCCTTCAAGTCGCTTTGCATCTTCTCGTCCCGCATCTCGAGCTGTTTCAACCCTTTGCCCCATTTCATGTATTTCGCCTCGCGTTCGGCTTGTTTCGCCTTTTTCTCGCGGATCCGGCGTTCTTTTTCCACCAGATCTTGCTTGCGACCGGTTCGTTTTTCGCGAAGAATCGCCACCGCGCCTCGGCCAGACACGGAATTATCCATCTGGAACGAATTTTTTTAATTAAAAATAAATATTTATTAATCGATTTGTTATCGATTTTTATTACGTTATCGAACATTTCCGTTTCGCGTTTCCGGAAATTCGCCGTTTCGGCGCGGAGCGACGATCCCGATTGCAGTCCCGCGGCTTTTCCGTCCAGAGTCACGGCTGAAAAAAATATTTAAAAAAAAATAAAATTAATCAATAAATGAATTTTTTTTAATTAAAGAAAATTAATATTTAGTCGATTTACTCATTTTGGACGATGGTGCGGGTCCGTCGTGGACTCGTGGCGGCGATAAATCCGAATCCGATGCACTTTTCGGTTCGATTTTGATCGATTTCATTCGATTTTGTGATTTATCTTCCGTTTTCCTTTCGGGCGAGAGGTCCGAATCGGAATTTTGTCGTGTTTGACGTTTCTCCACAACGTTTTTGTCACTTCTAACAGTTTTTCGCGGTGGGGACATGTCGGAATCGGATGCGGAATCGTGTCTTCGACGACTGGAGACGGTATTCGAGTTTCTGGGAAGTGATTGATCGGAATCGGAATCATTCCGAGATTTTCTAACGCTTTTTCTAGCGGTTTTTCTCGTATTGGGTTCATTTTTCGCGTTTGTTTCGTCTTTATCCGCATCTGCGCCGATTGTTTTCCATCTGTAAGAACCGTATCGCTCTTCAGCTTGAATTGTAACCGGTCTTTCGTCAATTATTCCCGCAATCTGCGGCGCATCTTCACCTAGTGACGAAATTTACAAATTTTTTAATTTTTGTTTATTTATTTTTAATGATTTTAATTAATACCGAGCTCCAAATCCAATAAATCCGACGTTCCACCTTCGATTTTCTTCATATCGATATCATCGTCGACGATTTTCCATAAATTTTTTCTAAATTTCAAACAAATAATTAATAAATTATCAAATTTTATCGATTTTAAAGTGAAATTTACTTTGTATTGGCCGATTCACTCGGCGCCAAAACTTTTGTTTTCAATTTTTTCTTCTTGGAAAGATCCTCCTTCGACATATATTTCCTCAAATACTTATCCATAGACTTAGATCCCATGTTAATCCTTTAAAAACCGACTAAAACAACACAATCTACGTATTAAATTCAACTCAAAATGTCAACACTCCGCCATTACGCTTTCGAGCGCCAATTTCCCCCTATTGACAACTACCAAAACCTCTCCCACACTCTCAAACCAGCTTAAAAAATAAATTATATAATTATAAAATTACGTAATAAAACCATAATCAAATTTTAAATAAATCCTTTAAAATCAAAATTTACTTTTAACCATTAACAAAATTACACAAAATAAAAAATAATAAAACATTTCTTCACTTGTTTTCGATTGGAGCAAGTGCAAGGTTAATGACATGGCGTCGGTGTTTTAGTAATCTCTTTAGGTGCGATCAATTTCTTCGAGCAGTCTGCCATAAACTATGACACAAAGAGGGAATCGGAGGATTGGAAAAGATGCGCGAGAAGCTCACAGCATCCGAAAACGTAAAAGAATGGCTTTATGAAGCGTTTTTCGCCACAAAAAGAACGAAATCTCATCAATCGCCTCAGGTATTTCCAAGGTAGATGAAACTCCACTCGATGTATAATTACCTCGCTTTTCCCCAACCAGGTAGAACAAGATATTCATTGAAATGGAGACTGAATCTTTGCGTTCAGCATACACTGATGTTTCATCTAGATCTAAAAAAAGCAGAAGTCATGGCAACTACAAAGGTATATCCATATAAAATTAAAAAATGAATTTTTATGATTATGTGATATTGTGATTTCAAGCAGTTAAGGTGTGTCAGGTGTTGATTAATACGTGGTTCGGTAAACATTTGGGACAATTGGTGGACGAAATCTAATTTTATATTAGAGCAGCAGTTCTCGAAGTTTAGGTTGAGTCATACTGATGTTTGTTTGGTATTTTGGCGCTAATAAACACCACTCCTTAGCTGGGGTTTCACCCATAAACATCTCTCCAGTTTTCAGTCATATCTCTCGTTCTGGGCCTGGCTAACTAATTAAACTGAAAAATGCATAAATGCAATGAATACAATAATAGTAATGGCGCTATTTACTCGTGCGCAATCGACAATTATACACTTTAGCGTTTGAATTTGGCTTTAAGGTACCAGGCGCAGACGGTAGACTTGCAGGGTTGTAACCGCTCCCGCTCAAAATATCGTGCTACTGGAGCGCCGCTTCCGCTACTTGTCGCGCTGCTACCGCTACTTGTCGCGCTGCTACCGCTACTTGTCGCGCTGCTACTGTTACGCTATTTTTTTTCTCGAAAAGTAGCGATAATGTAGCGGCGCTACTTTTCTGCGGGAAGTGGCGCAACTTTTCCGCTGGAAATATCGCTACTACGTACGCAACACGTGCACATGCTGCAAAATTTTGGATCGTCTCGTCTAGTAATGATTTTTCAAATTGTTTTTTTTTTAAATACATTTTTCATGACATTTTGTGACATTTTGTCATTTTGAGAAAGTAGCGCAAAAGTAGCGGGAGCGAGAGCGGAATTGCACTAATTTAGTTTAAAAACAGTAGCGGTAGCGCGAGTAGCGAAAATTTTGTTTCCCGAAAATAGCTATAGCGGTAGCCGGCTACTTTTTTTTTTAGTAGCGGGTACAACCCTGTAGACTCGGTGAAATAGTCGAAGCGGTGGTACAACGAGAAGTCAATGGACCCGTGTGGGTGGCTCGGATTTCCGGTACTTTTGGCGAGATATATAGTGGCTAATAAAACTTGTATTTCTAATGCGTATAACTTCAAATTTGATTAAAATATTTGGTTTTTTAAATGACAATTTTTGTTCATGGAGGAAAACGCAGAGTACTTTAATTGTCAAACCATTTGTAATTGATGTTGCATATTTTCCCGCTAACAGCTCTAAAAAAATCCAATAAAATGCTGTCTCGTTATACAAGCGATGTATCAATCATATTTATTGCTAATAAAATTACATTTAATCAAGGAAGCTTTTTCCCATCCTCCATGGGCCCTTAGGCTGGTGGGCCCATATCAACTGCATCCTTGATTGAGTAATTTGAGTAATTTGACTAATTTGACACATGCATTTCGGTACTTTTTGCAAAAGGATCTTTTGGAAAAATTGATGTTTTTTACGTCACTTCCGGTTTGCATAAGGAAGAAAAGTAAAATAAGTCACAAAATTATAGATTTCGAAATTGAACGCACCCAGTGTCTGAAAAGGCGCTTTTAGTGCTTAAAACATGGCGGAGCCCGATACTACCGTTTCTTTTTCGGGTTTTTACCAACAATTTTTAATTTGAAAATAATTTCTAAAATAATTTTAAATTAATTTAGATATAATCTTCAAAATTCATGTACAAATTTATTTTTAAAATCCATTTAGAAAAGTATTTTAAACGTAAGTCTAATCACTTGGACCTGGCGTGGGTCCACAATATAGTGATTGTGGAAACCCACCGAGGAAGACCTAACCTAACCTAACCTAACCTAACCTAAACGAAACCCAATGACCAAAATACAATTCATTCCTGGCGAATAAATGAACTGTCGAATAAATGAACTGTCGAATAAATGAACTGTCGAATAAATGAACCGTCGAATAAATGAACTGTCGAATAAATGAACCGTCGAATAAATGTACGGTCACTTTTTCGGCGACTCTTTATTGACGTTATTAATAATTTTGTCGCTCGGCAGGAACGGGAAGTTTGGGCAGTCGGCGAAACCACCACCACAACCACCACAACCACCGCAACCGCCACACGAATCGGAGCGACGGTGGACTTTCGCCGTACTCGTCCAAAGTGGAGCTGGGCATGAACGGCAACGACATCGGCGAAGTGATCGAAGTCCAGATCCTTCCCCAAGACGACAACTGGGGCGACAACACGACGGTCGTGACCGGCACCAGCGAACGCTCCTTCTCCATGAACGACGTGACTAAAATCGCCAACGAGCGCGACCTAGGCCTCTCCTTCAAATGCCAACGCCACCTAGGCTCGACGATCGCCGGAGTCATATCCGCCGTAGCGTTCTTCTCGCCGGTGCTGATGGTGGCGCTCCCCAAGCTGGACGTGCTGGACTGGGAGCCCGAACAATTAGAATGTGGACCGCAATGCGACGGGATGCTCATCAGCTTCTCTTACAAACTCTTCATCCTCCTGGTCTGCACCTGGGCGATCTTCTTCCGCCAACCGACGGCGACCATGCCGCGGATCTTCATCTTCCGCGCGTTGGTCGTCACGCTGGTGCTCATCTTTACGTTCAGCTATTGGCTGTTCTACTCCGTGCGGGTTTTGGAACGGAAAGAGGAAGTGGTTTACGAGAACGTGGTCGTTTTCGCGCTGTCGTTTGCCGACTCGCTCATATCCATACACTACTTGGCGGTGATTCTCATCGTGCTCCGCCACCTGATGCCCCAGTATTACATCAAGGTGGTTCGCTCGCCGGACGGGGAATCCAGATGTTTTACCATTGGCCAGTTGAGTATCCAGCGCTCCGCCGATTGGGTCCTCCAAAGGTATTATTGCGAGTTTAAGATCTACAACCCGTATTTGGAGCGTCTGCCCACGCGTAATCGCGGAAAGTCGGCCGGGTTTAAGGTGTACGACGTGGATGGGGCGGACAACGAGACCGGGAGTCAGGGACAGTCGAGAGCCGTGTTGGCAGCTAACGCGCGACGACGGGATTCGAGTCATAACGAAAGGTTTTACGAAGAACATGAGTACGAGCGGCGGGTGCAGAAGCGAAAGGCGAGGCTTATTACGGCCGCCGAAGAAGCTTTTACTCATATCAAGAGGTTGCAAGAGGAACCAGGTGATTTGATTTGATTTGATTTGATCTTTTTTTTTTGGTGTAATTTGTCCGTTTGATTACTGTGGGTTGGGTTGGCGTTGTTTATTGGCTTTTATTTGGCGTAGGTTTAATTTGTTTTTCCTGGAGCATTTGGTTTAGCGGCTTTAGTAGTTTTTGAAGTGCGGATGGGCGACAAAATAAAATATTGTTGAATTTTTTAAATTTGCAGAGAGTTTTTTTATATTTTTAGACAGTTTCTGCTGTGAAGTTTTGAGAGATAGTCTAGAAGTTTGAGGAATTGTTTAGAAATTTGAGAAATTGTTTAGAAATTTGAGGAATTGTTTGGAAATTTGAGAAATTGTATAGAAATTTGAGAAATTGTTTAGAAATTTGAGAAATTGTTTAGAAATTTGAGAAATTGTTTAGAAATTTGAGAAATTGTTTAGAAATTTGAGAAATTGTTTAGAAATTTGAGGAATTGTTTAAAAATTTGAAAAATTGTTTAGAAATTTGAGAAATTGTTTAGAAATTTGAGGAATTGTTTAGAAATTTGAGAAATTGTTTAGAAATTTGAGAAATTGTCTAAAAGTTTGAGAAATTGTCTAAAGATTTGAGAAATTGCTGAAAAACTTGAGAAATTGTCTAAAAATTTGAGAAATTGTCTAAAAATTTGAGAAATTGTCTAAAAATTTGAGAAATTGTCTAAAAATTTGAGAAATTGCTTAAAAACTTGAGAAATTGTCTAAAAATTTGAGAAATTGCTTAAAAACTTGAGAAATTGTCTAAAAACGTGAGAAATTGTCTAAAAACGTGAGAAATTGTCTAAAATTTTAAAGTTTGTCGAAAATTTCGAAAATTTCTCGAAAATTACCCAATTTTAGTCGAAAATTTCCCAATTTTAGTCGAAAATTTCCCAATTTTAGTCGAAAATTTCCCAAATTTAGTCGAAAATTTTCCAAATTTAGTCGAAAATTTCCCAATTTTAGTCGAAAATTTCTCAATTTTAGTCGAAAATTTCCCAATTTTAGTCGAAAATTTCCCAATTTTTATCGAAAATTTTCCAATTTTAGTCGATAATTTCTTGAATTGCCAGAGGAACAAGTTTATTAGTTGTTGCATCACCACCAAATAATAAAATTTGCAATTATTTTTTATAGGGCCTGCAATCCCCATGGACCCTTACGAAGCTGCCCAAGCTGTATTCCCATCACTAGCCAGGGCATTGCAAAAATATCTTCGAATAACTCGCCAACAACCCAACCACACCATGGAATCCATCCTACAGCATCTAGCGACTTGCTTAGCTCACGACATGAGTCCTAAAGCTTTTCTCGAAAAATATTTCAACACATCGCCAGTTTTACAGGTTGGTCCGCTTTAAATTAATTCCAAATAAATAACAATTTCAGATACAGTTGTTGCAAATGCATTCACTTTTGCATTAACTCAAAATGTCCCGAACAGTTGAACTCGAGTAACACTTTCGATGCAATCCAAGATGCTATCAGGATCTTGTTTTGCTCTAAGCATCCAAAACTTATCAAATTTATCACATCGAGTCTGCATGTACGCTTCCCTAACTTCCCTAATAACATATCATCGGATTACGGGCGGTGCAAGTTGTAAGTTAATGCAGGCTTTATAAAGTCAAAGAAATTATGTACGATGGGGAAAGACGGTGGTCTTCAAACTGGGTTTGGCGAGATGTCTCAGGGACATTTAATTTTGCGCTAACTAACCACGCGCCAAATCATCGCACAGCCCAAGGTAGAGAGGCAATAAGGTAGCGCCTTCTCGCGGATTGCTGCTATTGGCTGCACAAAAAAAACGTCATAAACCTCTGTTTGTAACGGAGATTGATCGCGACAATGAAAGATTTCTACAGTTTCACAGTTCTAAACGAGTAAATAAAAGGATTCCAGGACGAACGTGTAACTCGAGTTGTTTTTATGGAAATTAAAATCTTTAGGTTATAGCTCATTGAATAAACAAAAGATAAAATTGAATTGGTTTTATAGTATCTATTTGAATTTTTACAACAATAAACAGCACAATGAGGCATTTCTGTAACTCCCATTGTATTGTCATCTGCAAGCGGAGAGGTTTGTGACGTCATTACTCCCTATTGGTAGCAGACTTGGATGACGAATTACGTGGGAGGGCGCCACCTTATTGTCTCTCTACCTTGGCACAGCCAGTTCATCACACGCAAAATAAATCGCGCACCAACTCATTGCGATGAGATGACGCGCGATGAGTTGGCGCGCGGTTAATCCGCTATTAACTGTCATTCGGTGAAGTGAATGCCGAAGTTTGAAGACCACTGGTTTAAGATGTAAGGGCATGCGTACATTGGAAGTGGGGCTTCATGTGTCGGAGTATTCGAGGGATTTGAGAAATTTTCAACAAATTTGTAATAAACTGGCTAATCAGGTTAGATTTTGCCATTACAACTGCAAGTGGTCGATTGTTTTGCATCAGAGTTTACCATCCGCTTTGTCGACGTTTATTTCAGAACGATCACGAAATTCACCGTGAAATTCAAACTTGGGCCCTAGTTTGTGACACACTGCTCTCTCGACCGATCCAGGACGGAACTATATTCCAACTTCGCCAAAACGACGTTGCTCTGCTATGCAGCATTCATCGGTTGCCTCACTTCAACGTGACCGAAGAAATCATAGACCCCAAAGCGAACAAGTTTGTTTTAAGACTCAACTCAGAAACTTCTGTTTGATCTCGTCCCACGCGGACCCATTTTTGCGAGCCATCAAACAGCGGAACAAGATAAACCCGTATACTCTTATTTGTATAAAAACAACAAGATATCAAATTTTTGCATTTTGTACTAAATGACCAGAGGACTGTATACCTGTAAAACTTACTCATTCCTTTCAGATTGTGAATCGAATTATATTGGAAAGATTTAAGCTAAGGCTTTTGTGCTATAAAAATGGTGAATTTTTATTGGCTGGTTAAACAAGTTTTTTTTTTTAACCGAAAGTTTGCATGTGTGTATTCTGTGCCTTGTTGAAGTTTGTGTGTACGATATTTTTTAAGCTGCTTTTTCAGTAATAAACCTGCCAAACAAATGTTTTCTGTTTATTTAACGTTTAACGCGGGTAAGAGGCTGCCGGCCCGTCACTTAACCCGGCCGGCCTGCTCCAAGACGGGGCCCGAGTGCGAAAAGAATTGTGGGTCTCCTATTTGTTGAATTATTGAGTGATTTCATTTTGTTGTTCTGTTTTTATCGTTCTATTATGTAGTTTGAGTAACTTTGCCATAGAACGCTGGAAAAATTTGTGGAAGTGCTTCGGTGGATTTCACCACCTCTTTAATGATTTGATGTCCATTTGGGCAAACCTCCATTTATTTCATGCATGGTTACTGGTCTTTGACTGGACAATTCTATACAATTATAGACTTGTTTTATCGAGCTTTACTAATAGTTGCCAACTAAGTAATTATACTCCTAAAGTAACTCCACTCGGTGTACATTTATGCCTGACAAATTGTGGACATTTTTCAGGATTATTCTTGTCAAACATGTGATTAAGGGGCAACTCTACTTGTGTTTAACAGAGTTGTAACCGCTTCCGCTCTAAATATCGCACTACTGGAGCGCCCTTCCCCGCTGCTGTAACGCGAAGTAGTTCCGAAAAAAGTAAAAATACATGCGCAACACCTGTACATGCTGCAAAATTTTGGATCGTCACGTCTAGTAATGATTTTTCAAATTGTTTTTTTTTTAAATACATTTTTCGTGACATTTTGGCATTTTAAGAAAGTAGCGGCAAAGTAACGGGAGCGAGAGCGGAATTGCACTACTTTAGTTTAAAAAAGTAGCGGTAGCGCGAGTAACGAACATTTTTTCTTCCGTAAATAACGATAGCGGTAGCCGACTACTTTTTTTTAGTAGCGGTTACAACCCTGGTGTTTAATAACATCGGTGTTGAACCTGTTGCTTCTGATTTACTAGTTCGAGATGCAAAGGCTTACCGTTTAAATATCTTCAGTCTGACCCCAGTTTCTGTGACTTCTGTTCTTCTGTAAGCGCGCACTACTTACCAGGGTTCTTCGGCATTAGTTATTACTGAAGACTTGGCAGGAAAGCTATACCCTGAAAGAAAAATGTGAGGGAAACAACGCTTGAAAACTTTTATTTCTTAATTTCTTAATTAAAAAAGTAGTAAAAAGAGAACATTTATGTTTTGCTACTGCTATTTTATAAATTGGACTTGCTTGATTACACTGTGTACATCAACCTGGTATCAACCTCCAGAGAATGGAATGTGACTTGAAAAGATGCTAAACTGACATTCTCCTTAACAACATTCCCCTTAACAACTCCCGGATGACTCGGCATATTATTACAAAATAACCTCAAACAACTTTACAACCAATTACTTTAGTAACAAACAAAAAAACAAAAATTTATTTTAATCAATCTGACACACTTATTTATCACTTCTTTAAAACACCCGATAAACTTTTATCTAAAAGACTATTTGTTAACTAGTCTGGAGATTACTCGATTTGGAAGTTCCGGCAACCGAGGGCTTCAGCCAAGTACACCGCAAGCGTGCCCGTTTGCGTATAACGGAAATGGAGCGGTTTTGATCTTGGATCCGAGCCAAAAGTTGCTGTTAAAATCTCCAACCGCCAAATACATCGCAGTATTGTGGGCAGAGCCAAAGTGCATTATGTCATAATTTTCCAATAGTCTCACCAGGGACACACAACTGGCGTTACACCAGAGATGAGCGGACCATGGCCCACATATGGCCCTTTGTTGATTCGCTGATTTTTAGTACCAAGTACTAAAATACTCGTTATCTTTGTAAGAGTATATTGTTACGTGTACGTGGGGATGAGTTCGCACACACAGCCAAATACCGGATGAATCGGGATAATTAATTACAGAATCGTTTTGCGCGCTTTGGTGGCAATTTTGCGCAGTACGTGGTAGGCAACGAGTAAACGGCGTATTGCGATGCCTACTAGTTGCGCCGCTTTTGGGTGTCACAAAATTTATTTACCGATATCTGTTTATTTATTAAACGATCGAATCAAAAACTGCATTCAAAATACACTACGTGTTCGTCGCCTACCACGGTCCGTGCTTGCGCGAAAAGACCCGGATGAAAACAACAACAGTAATTTGGTCTATAAGAAAACAAAGATCAGTTTAATATAATATAATAATATTTTTTGGTGGCCCATCTATAAATCACATTGAATTTTGAGGGGACCACCAGAGATGCCTCTTTGCCAAGCTTAAAGGGACTGTCGCCCTCGCGGGCATTATTGCAGAAATTAATCTTTTTAAGTTTCATATTTAAACCTTTTCCAAACCAACAGGAGGTTATTTGCAGAAATCTATTTACGTGTAGAAGTGTCCACTTGTCTGGCTTTGTCATGGATGTGGTTGTCAGTAGTAGCATCAACAGTATCCCAGCTACCACGGTAGAAAAAAGAAGAGTATACAGTTGAGTAAACTTTGCCATGGTAGAAACCATCATCAACTGACTAACAAACAAAAATGTTTTTCCCTCGTCCGATGTCATACTTGAAAACCCTCCATAGGATAGGAGGGGGCTTGATGCCCTTTAGCCCCTTCAGCCCAATGGTTAAGGTGGCCCTGTGTGTGATAACTAGACCCCAGACAAATGCGTGTAAAATAATTTTTTTTGCATATTTTTGCACTTTTAGTTCATATTTTTATATCTTTTTTGCGCATGCGTGTTAACGCTGAAGTAACAACGCATGCGCATGAACTAGCCTTTATAGTCCGTTTCACAAAACTTACGACAAACTCCCATTAGTTGGGCATATCACAAGCTCAAGGATACATATAACTTGATCATGTGATCATTCTCAACCAATAAGGAAGAGTCAAATTTAAAAATGGCAGTTTAGTACTCACTAAAATATTACTTGAATAAGTTTAAAATTGAACATATTTAAAGTAACCAAAAAAAGAATTCGAAACTGGGTCCAAAACTGAACCCCGACCGGGCCAACCGGTCAAGGTTGCTTCTAAAAATAGTCACTATTGGCGCTATTGTCGATCGGCATCTTCTTGCGGCGAATAAGTGCATTTTTTGCACTACTTTTCAATTGTGCATGCGTAACAATGATGTAATGGCTGCGGACAGATCAATAGCCAATGGGAGTTTGTCATACGTTTTGTGAAACAGACTGTAGTCCCATACCTTAACAATTTTATGCTCGCGCCATTTTGTTGAACGGCGAAAAAACTCTTAGTTGCTGGTGCGATTGTCCGATCGTTGAGTCACGTGATAATCACTCGAGACCATTTTAGCCCACCTACATAGAACAAAATGGCTTCCAATGCGTTTTCCCCCCATCAGGAAACAAAAACAACCAAATTATGTGGTACAAAAAAGCCTTTATTCAAAAAAAGTGACTGAATATCAGTTAAAAAGCAAGTTTCTTCATGAGCAAATAAATATGAGAATCCACTTCAAATCCGTGCAAGTTGTTGGCATCTCCCTGCAGTCTCATCAGCAATCCTCCATACGACACATACGCAGCCCTAGGAGTAAAACATTGCAATAAAAAAAATAAAAACCAATATTAATAAAAAAAAATATTCAACTCGACCAAACCAATCAAAACTCAAATCTTTTTGTCAATTTCTTGTTATTTGGAGGAGCGCAGGTGACCGTAAGGCGACAGTGCAGATAGTGGCTGTGTCCACCAGCACACAACCAGCTAACCACACTGCCAAATCACAAACCCCAGAACTAGTATAAAAAAAAAAATAACCAGCAGCCGTAGCAGCGCACCCTCCACAAAATAAAAACAAATAAAAATAAAAAAAAATTTTTTTTTAAATGTTGCAGTTAGTAAAAAAAAAAAAAAAATCCAGATTAATAAAAAAAAACCAAAAGAAAAAAGAAAAGAAAAGAAATCATAGAAACAAATTAACCCATCCACTGCCATGCCGACAAAAATAAATCGTACAAATCAAAATATAATAATAAAAAATGTTTTATTATAAATAATAATCATTTTCGATGTATATTTCAATACAAATAAAAATCGTATTGAAGCTAAAACAGTAATTTAACGGAAGTGCGTCGAAGTCAGTGCAATCTGACGACAAAATAAAAAAATTATAAAATAAAAATAAAATACAATAAAAAAAACACCCAAAAAGTTTCGTTTCTTCCGTGTGGTCTTAAGCGCACTCTTATTTAATCCTTAATTTCCATTTTTCATCGTTTAAATCGTTTAAAATCGTTTAAATCGCACATCGCGCACTCCGCCATTTTCTTCTCCGTGTTTACCCATCGTGCCACACGGCATTGGGAAAGGTTAAAAGGTGATTCAGCATGGTCGTTGACGGTTAATTTTATTTAAAAATAAAAATAAAAGAAAAAAAAGATAGAAATTTAGAAGAATAAAGAAGAGAAGATTTTTCGCGCGCAGTTTTCATACCAGATAATGCATTTACAGATATCGTATACCACTCGTGTAAAAGCACTTCTGGTACGCCACTGCCAGCGACTAAGCAACAGACCATTAGAAAATTAATTAATTTTGTTTAAAAAATAAAAAAAAATTAACAACAACAACTAATAATCATAATAATAACGAAAATAAAACATTCCATGACGTTGCACGCGCCACTTGATCGATTTTTACATTTTTCCTCGCCTTCGATCCAACCAAAAAACAAGTTACGCCATTTATGACGCAACGGACCAACGACGTCATCGTGCGCGCCATTATCAAATTGGCTGTTGCCTAGGCGACGGCGGACGACGGTGCGGTGCGACTGAGATACCACCAGCTGTGTTCACATCCCTCGAATAGATCCATGTGAACTCAGTGTGGCACTCGGCCGCCCCTCACGCCTGGGCCAAACTTGCTGACCGGTTCGAATTAAAAAACAAAAAAAAAAAAAAAAAAAAAAAAAAGACACCCCAGTTGGCTAAAGGAACACTCACAAGCGAGCGTTGGGTTCGGCCGACGCTTCGTCGCCTTCGATGCGGTAGATCTTGCCGTACTGCACGTACTCGAAGCTGTCGGCCCGCGACGTCCCGGCATTTCCGTGCGGCTCCCACTCGCCGTCGTCCGGGTAACCATCCTCGCGCAACGTCGTAGCCAGCACCAGTCGGAACTTGTCACCTAAACGACGATCCAAGCATTAATTATTACGTCACACCGATCCGGAATACGTCTAAAAAATTCCAGAACTCGGTATGACGTCATCAAAAAACCACAAAATCAACAGTTAAAGTTAAACGCAGCACGGTACCTTATTCCAAAAAAATTTTTTTTTTTTTAAATTAAACCAATTTAAACTATGAAATAACTAAAAGGGAAGATTTTTAACGATCGTTCAAATCGAAATTAATTTAAATCAATTAAATTAAATAAGTTTCTTATCGAAATCCATCTCGGTTGTTAAGTAAGAGTGGTCGAGTCAAGGTTACACGCAGCCCAGTGCGCCAGCTTAGACTGCGCGTCGTCTTCCCCGTATCCGAATAAATCACTTTCGCTATCGCGAGATACGGGGGGAAAAAATGGTAACGAGTTAAAAAAAAAAAACTAAAATAATAATTAACTAATCGACATATGACTGCTATTATCTAAGCGATAAAACATTTCCATTGTTTTTCGACAAATGCGTCATAACATTTAATCTACAGCGCACCTACTTGTTGCACACAAAATGTCGTAATTTCAAAAAAATAAAAAATAACATTCGACTTACCGAGTTCGACGGGATAGGCTTGCATGTTCACGTCGAGAATCAAGTCCATCTTGAACGACTCGCTCTCGCAGTGCAACCGGCTGACTGCAACAATAAATAAACAGAAAATGAATCAGGCGGATCGCCCCGTGAATCAGCAATGACGTCATTAGTAAATTCTCCAAGGTCGACGGTGCGCCGCACGCTCGCCAGCCGGCGCCACCCAACCAAGGCGCGCAATACATTCACGGCCTCGTTCAAGGCCGGCCATGCAAATTCGGTGACATGGCAGAATGCGAAGCTGATGCAACGCGCCATTTTGGCTCGACCCGATTAAATTATTCACTATGTACGCAGGTAAAAACTATGACGTCCACCAAAACCAACCAATCGCGTGAGAGAATTTTTTTTTTTTTTTTAATTTTTTTTTTAAAAAATGGAGCATCATTCTGCGCTTAGATTGTGTTGCGCCATATACGCAGAGCCGCGCACCATCTAGAATGGACTCGCCCGAGCAAAAATCTATTTCAAGTTCAAGGCTGCATGAATGGCGCTTTACGGCTAATAACGCGCAATATCTTCCATTTTTACGTAACAAAAATTAATTTAAACATCAAATCACGTAATCAAATAACAAAAATAATAATTCTTTTTAAATTAAAAAATTTAAAAATTAAAAATAACAAAAACACCTACGACGCATTTTCAATACGAATGACGTCACAAATATTTCCATCCATTTTTCCCCGACCAAAAAGACGAAAAAAATTAAAAAAATTAATAAAAACCGTTAAATTTCGTGAAAAACTTAAAAACAATAAACATTCGTGACCTTGACCGCCGATTTTTTTCGAAGGACAACAGCTGTCACTCAAATTTCGACTCCTGCCGTCGAATTTAAACAATGCGACCCGAACCGGGTTTATCTATTTATTAAATACTCACCGCCGCCTGCACGCCGATGCGATCCGGCCGCCGTGTCACCGCGTAGATCGGGGGAACAACATACACGAGCAACTGCGCCATTTCTAGCGAGCGCACAACTGCGTCATGCACACGAGCGAACACCCACCGCGTGTGCGCAGAACGTGCTGACTAGAAATGTCAAGACTGCGGCTGAGTGCTTCGGCCTAGTCAGCTGACCACGCTTCGGTTGGGGTAGAGGGAAAAGGTGGTAGTGGGTGGAATATGCGCATCACGGCATTGGGCAATGCGACTTCGGGTTTTAGGTGTTTGCGCAGCGGATGTTCTCATTGGTTCGTGGGATTACGCAATACTGCTGTGTTCACGTGGTTTGCGACCGGTGTTTGGCGCTTGTCAATATGCTTTTGGTCGACGGTTGGGGGATTTTTTTAGGTGGTTGACAGCGAATTTTATACAGTTCGATGAATAAATCGAAAAAGTTTCTTACCTATGTCGAATTTCTTTCCTTCTGGATCGATATCTTTCACGTCGAAAATGTCTTCGAACAAAACGCCCGCCATTACTGAGTGATAAGAAGCAAAGTGTACTCGCTCGGCGGAAAGTGGAAGCTTTTATACGGAGTTAATAATGACGTATCGGATTAATGAATTTAAAATATTTTTAAAAACAAAACATCGAATAAAAATTTTATTTTATTTCAAATAAAAACTATTAAATTAACTGATTTATTTAATAAATAAATCAATTGTTTGTGTTTTTATTTTGTTTAATGCGCCGTCTGTTGAGGGTCTGTTCCGATGTTACCGGTTAAAAAATGGCGCTCGTTGAGACCGGTTGAGAATTGAGACCAGCTTGCCCGGAATGCTCGCTAAAATTTTCATTACGTGATCACGAAGCGATTTATATCTTATGAAACCATTTTTTTTCGTCCATAATACCTCATTGTGTCGATTTATTTAAAAATCCAAAATGGCGGCGCTCCCACCGCGAAAAACAACGACGCCGACGAAGTCGGGCAAGCCGCAGTCGTCGCCATTGAACATCCTCCTGCAAATGGGTTTCCCGAAGCACAGAGCGTGAGTTATCAATTAAAAAAATATTAAAACTAATTAAATGATTAATTATTTTAATTTATTTCGCAGGGAGAAGGCTTTGGCTGCAACGGGGGAACGTGGAGTGCAGTTAGCATCGGATTGGTAACGAAAAATGTGGAAATAAGTTTGATATTTTTGAATTTTGACGGTTTTTTTGGGTTCGTTTTAGGTTGTTGGCACATGTTAATGATGTGACATTGGACGCGAATATGCCTCGAGAGTATATTTTGTACGCTTGCCCAACGGGGCCGATTTTAGATGGGCTTCAAACTATGTGGAATAAATCTCTGATGCAAAGTGGACGCAACGGCGCTCATAATTATCTTCCTCATGTCACACTTTGCTCGTTTTTTAAAGTATAGAATGTTTTTTCATGATTTTTTGTGTTTTTTTTATTTATTTTTATTTCTTCTTGTTTTTTGTTGTTTTTTTAGGTGTTTTTTTTAGTTTTTTAAATTAATTTTTGGCTGATTTTAGTTTTTTTAAATTAATTTTTGGGCTGTATTTTAATTTTTTAATGAATTTTTAGCTGTTTTTTTAATTTTTTAATTTTTTAAATTAATTTTTTCTGTTTTGTCGGTTTTTTTTTGTGGTTAGTTTGTTATTGTTTTTTTGGTGTATTTAAAATTTCTGTAATTGATTTTTTCGTGTTTTTGCAATTTTTTAAATTTTTTAAATTGATTTTTTTCGTGTTTTTCGAATTTTTTAAATTTTTTGAAATGATTTTTTTTGTGTTTTTCAATTCTATTTCTTTTTTTTTCAAGTTTTTAATCTTTTTGTGATGGTTACTTTAAGTAATTTTTTTTTTTTTAAGTTTTTAATCTTTTTTGATGGTTATTTTAAGTGATTTTCATGTTTTTAATTAGTTTTAATGTTTTATTTCGTGTTTTTAATTAGTTTTAATGTTTTATTTCATGTTTTTAATTAGTTTTAATGTTTTATTTCGTATTTTTAATTAGTTTTAATGTTTTATTTTGTGTTTTTAATTTTTTTTTGTGTTTTTAACTTCTTAATTTGATTTATTCATCTTTTAAATATTTTTTTCGTTGATTTTCATTGTTTCTGTTTTTTTTTTTTTTTCAAGGCGCCGGACGGAAGTGTGAATTACCTGACGAAGGCTCTGAGCGAAGTTATTGAGAAATTCCGGGACGAACTTTCGCAACCGTTTAAATTGACTCATTACACTTCTCCCAACTTCATCGGACTTTTCGTAGCGGAGGATCACTCGGAGATCCTGAAGAAATTAGCGGTCCATTACGTCAAAGAAGTCGCTAATTACAGTGGGTCAACTCGCATCCGTTTTATTATTAAATTTTTTTTTATTCTTCACTAACACTAAAAGGGTAAATTTTACAGTTTCCGCTGAATTTGACTGCGTTGAAGCGTTCAGCACTTGTTTTCCGTGGGGTTCGGCAGCATCTTACGTGGGATCTTATCGATCCCTTGGTAGGAAACGTAAGAACAGCCATCAATATTTTATACGCATGAAAATGTCGTTATATTATAAAAATTGCTTAAAATAGTTGAATTTTCAATTATTTTAAGCTGAAAATAGTTGAATTTTTAATTATTTTAAGCTGAAAATATCGAAATTATATGAAAATATTTATTTTTGAACAAATTTTATGCATAATTCGTCTACTGGGTTGGAATAAATACCTAACAACCCTTAAAAATTCGTAGAATATGCGGTATATTGCGGTTTTTAATTAAAAGTCGATTGAAATAATCGATTTTTATGTTAAAAACGAATTAAAACAGTTTTTAATTCGTTTTATCGATAAAAATACATCGATTTTTAATGATAATCCTTAAAATACGTTCTCAAATTCTATTATAATTTATTTTATTTAATATTTTATACTTGCTAAACAACATGTTTACCTTCAAACCGAATTAAAACAGCATTTAATTCGATAAAAATCGCTTTTAATTCGTTTTAGTGATAAAAGTACGATTTTTATGGATAATCTTTAATTCTTAAATTTCATTATAATTCATTTTATTTAATATTTTAGATTCCCTAAACACATTTTTACCTCCAAAACGACTTAATTCGGTATAAATAGCTTTTTATTCATTTTATCGATTAAAGCACATCGATTTTTATCGATAATTCTTAAAATACCTTCTTAAATTCCATTCTGATCAATTTTATTTAATATTTCAGACTCGCTAAACCCATTTTTACCGTCAAAACGAACCAAAAACGCATTTAATTCGATAAAAATTCGCTTTTAATTCGTTTAATCGATCAAAATCACGCGTTTTTGTTTACACATTTATCACTAACATCTTATCAGTTGGCGAAACTCCAACCAAAATAAAAATAAATTTATCTATAAATAGATAAAAATAAAAATAAAAAACATGAAACTGAACACCAATCGCCACTGTTTACGCATTTTTTGTCTTCAACAGAAGTGAGTGCTATTGAACCCTACATGAAATCGCTTCACATCACACTCGCTTATCAGTTCCCGGGAGACCAATACTCCATCTTGGACGAATTATCGCGCAAGATCGACTGTTCGGCCGATGCATTGTGGGAATTGCGTCTGTATTCTCGCGACAATCGAATAACGGGCAAAGAGGTAAAGTGTAAAAAGTCCGATGCAATAATCGTAATAATCGCAATAATCGCAATAATCGGTTGGTTAAGCCTAGGTAAAGAACGATGCTCTTGTGTTTTAGGTTCATAAGGTTCTATACTCGCATATTCCCGCCGAAGCGGACGAGTTGGAGCTGTTGATAGGCGATTACGTGTACGTGGACGGGGATCAGTTGAATAATACGACCGACGGATGGGTGGAAGGAACTTCGTGGCTTACTGGTAGCACCGGGTATCTGCCCAAGACGTATATAGAGAAAACTGCCGAATCTGATGCGTGGACGTTGCACAAGTGCGGAAATTGTCCATTTTATTTTATTTTATTTTATTTAACATTTTTTAAATTTTCTTTTGACGTTTTTTTGGGATTTTTAAAATATTTTTTGAGATGTTTTGGTATTTTTTGGGATATTTTGGTATTATTTGATTTTTTTTAATTTTATTTTTGTTTTTTAACTTTGTTTTGATATTTTTTGTTGATTTTTTTGTGGTTGTTATGATTTTTTTTTGGATTTTTTTGATGCTTTTGAGTTTTTTTTGGATTTTTTTTACATTTTTATTGCTTATTTCGATTTTCTTGTGATTGTTTTTATTGTTTTTATTATTTTTTTTGATGTTTTTGAGTTTTGTTTTTGATTTTTTTACATTTTTATTTATTTGTTGGATTTTTTTGTTACGTGCAGATCTGTACCTATATCAAGAAAAATCGATTTGCCATTGCCGCGATCAGAGAATTCCATGTCTTCGAAGCACCAATCGCAAGTCAACGCCTCGTCGGACGAATCGGCGACTCCACAAGCGTCTCGAACAAAAAATTTATCTCCACAGACCGATACCACGTACGAAAATGTCGATGCTATGTATGCGAAGGTAGTTTTCCAAAAAACAAAAAAAAATTTATTTATTAATTTTTAAAATTTATTGTAAAATATTAGGTGAACAAACCGAAAAAAGAGGAGCCGGCAGTGCCGAACCGTAAACTGATCATCTCGAGACACGCGGAACGCGTGGATTTTACCTTCGGCTCGTGGATTCCGTTCTGTTTCGACGCCACGGGCGTCTACAGCCGCAAGGATCTGAACATGCCGAAAAACGTTCCGCCGCGCAAAGGCGGACCTCAGGATTTCTTCAAAGATTGCCCTTTGACGCAAATCGGGCTCTACCAAGGGAAATTAGTCGGTAAAACGAGAAAAATTTGACTTTTTTCAATATATTTGTTCAATATTT
The DNA here is from genome assembly GCA_034683725.1 of Strigamia crassipes. Taxonomy (NCBI): domain Eukaryota; kingdom Metazoa; phylum Arthropoda; class Chilopoda; order Geophilomorpha; family Linotaeniidae; genus Strigamia; species Strigamia crassipes. Next base: position 143 of record JAQFXT010001088.1, on the reverse strand, counting down.
TTGACTTTTTTGAATATATTTGTTGATATTTTTGGTTTTTTGAATATATTTGTTGATATTTTTTACTTTTTTGAATATATTTGTTGATATTTTTTACTTTTTTGAATATATTTGTTGATATTTTTTACTTTTTTGAATATATT
>JAQFXT010001087.1:0-21085 GCA_034683725.1 Strigamia crassipes | reverse complement strand
TAAAAATCTGCAAAATTTTGTAAAAATCTGCAAAATTTTGTAAAAATCGGCAAAATTTTGTAAAAATCGGCAAAATTGTGTAAAAATCGGCAAATTTTGTGAAAATCGGCAAAATTTTGTAAAAAGCGGCAAAATTTTGCATTTTTTGGGGGTTTTTGTGCAAAATTTTGCCTTTATCTGCAAAATTTTGCATTTGACTGCAAAAATTTCCAAATTTTTGAAAAATTTTGCAGAAAATCCAGGTAAAGTGCCATCCCCAAAAAAATGCCGCCCAGGGCAAACTGCCTCCTCCGCCCCACCCTTGCTACGCCACTTTTTTACCCACAATTCATGAGTTCGCAGTCCAGTGTATGTATGTCTACGATCAAACCGTAGTTCTATAACACATATCTGACAATTGCAGTGCGCAGTTGGAAACTCAGTGTGATCAAGCATAAAAATATTTAGCGGCGCTCCATGGTGCCGCGGGTACAGTTTGAGAACCACCGGTCTATAATACAATAAATTCCAGTAGAATGTCAATATCTTTCCCTTCCTGCAACAAAAGGTCAGTAGCTACTCCCAAACTACCCTTTCCAAAGCAAATAATCCTAAATCCACAATGCTTATTTACAAAGTCCCACTACAATTTGATTATTGCATAGCAACATCCACCGACTATCGCTAGTTATCGATGACCTACCTGGAGTAATTTTTTGTTTATTTAACTATACACTGACGTTCTTAGTTGGATGGCCTTTAAGCGCCCTCTTGAGTTTTTTTTTGTCATATATACAAAAACTAAAGTCGTTCTTTCTTGGCGACTTTACAGCGCATTAATCCAGCCCATAAGTCTTGGCACTCGATCGTGCCGAAAGCTAGCCCTGCCTAGTCGGCCATTTTGATGCCACATTAATAATGATCCTTTGACCTTGACTTCAAGGTCACATGTTTTCTAACTTTTGGACTTAAGAGATCAACCGTTGATGCTTCACCGCAACTTTCTAATTGAAACTTTCAAAACAGAAAATGTTTGACCTTGAACTTGAACCAAAGGTCATTCATTGTGAGTTTAGTTAACAAAACTTCTAATTGTTTTAAAGATATTCTACACTTGTGATTGTTTTCTTGCAAAACAAAAAAAGTGTTACTAGCTTCACTGGAAACTCAATTTATTAAAATCAATATTTTAGTTTGGAAGCGAAAACCACGGCGAGCCAATGGGAAATCGTTTTCGGTCTGCTCGCTGAAGTGCGAACCCAAACACATTTCCCGTACGTTCAATTTGGACAAATTTATTTCAACTTTTCAAGCAAATTGATCGATTTACCACGTGTAATTCTCAGACACCCGAGTTGCAGAACCCAATTCGAGTTAATTTAACAAATAAACCGTATTTCATCGATTAAAAGCCGCCCTCGAATAGTAGCCGCAGCTAAAAATCGAGGCCACAAATAAACGAAAATGAACTTGGAAGAAACATTCCACGACGTTTGTTCTATGTATGTTTTGAATCTCAATACGAGCGTAGAATGAATGAAAAGACTGAAAAACAGCCACTGCTTCGTATAGTAGCCGGAGCCAAGAGAAGCAATTTGTAATAAAAGCTGCGGCTTTTAATCGAAGAAATACGCTACTCTTATTCATGTTGAAATGATGTTTTTTTCTTGTTGGCAACAATTCTAGACCCTCAATAATTCCACGAACCAAGGATAACATGGACACGTCTCCACGTGTTATTTCCTAAGGATTGGTGGTTCTGCGCTCTGATTCGCTGAAGGCAGTCACATGTGTTACGCATAGCATTGTGGGTTTTCCTCAGTAACAACAAACAAACTGTTACAGTCTAAAAATACTTGTTTTTGGTCTAAAATATTTATATTTGATCTACAAGATTTATTTTTGATCTAAAACATCCAATTTCAGATTAAAAACTTGCTACGGAAAGGCCTCCCAGAATGCAAAGCGGCTGCATGTGGCGGACCACCGATGGCATAACGATCTGAACAGATGGCGACGTGTCCATGTTATCCTTGGTTCATGATAATACCAGTAATAAAACAATGATGGGTGTTTTTTTTATAATTTTTAAAGGTGAAGAGGAATGTGTGTATGCTTACGCCGACTAAACATTTATCAATGGAATTGATTTTCTCTCTTCTTGTTTTTTTTGAGCTGATAGTTTTGTTGTAGCAGTCTGAAGAACCACATTTGTAATTGTGTGGTTGCTTGGAGATTAGCCAGTGTAAATGTTGTAATTTGAAAAACAGTGTTTAATGTGAATTTTATGCAGTTGGGGATGGTTTTGGAAGATTTTAAACCATAATTAGAAATGATTAAGAGTGGCTGGGTCATTTCATTTTGGCAGCAAGTTTGGAAGTGAATTTCCAACATAATAAATCAATTGTGTAAAACATCATGTGATGGTATGGAGGACAAATCAAGTGAGCCAATAAATCAAGTTTTTTTTAAAAAAACAATACTATAAACCAAATAACAAAAAAGTAATCAATCTTTAAATTGTTTTGACTAAAAACAAAACTAAAAAAAAAATATCTTTAAATTAGAATTTTGATAAAACAAAAACAACAACTTTAAATTGGTTGATGAAACCAAATAAAACAAAACAAAACTAAAAATCAAATTTGATATTATTTGGAAAAACAAAACAATGAGAAAAATAAAATTTCAAATTGTTTGATAAAACCAAAAAAAAAAACTAAACCCAAAAGCAAATTTTTAATTTTTAATTAAAACAAAACAAAACAAAACCACAAACCCAAAATACAAAAACCAAATGCAAATCTCAAAACAAAGCAAAACAAAACCAAAAACATAAACTTAAAATTGTTTAATAAAACAAAACAAAACAAAACAAAACCAAAAATCAAATTTCTGACTGTTTAAGACCCAACATAAAACACCAAAAACTAAAACACTAAAATTCAAATTCCAAATTATTTAATAAAGCAAAACCAAAAAACCAAATTATTTAATAAAACAAACCCAAAAAACCAAAAACCAAATTATTTAATAAAACAAAACCAAAAAAACCAAAATCCAAATTATTTAAAAAAACCAAAATCAATAAAACCAACAACCAACATCCAAATTAATAAATAAAACCAAAATAAACCAAATTAATACATAAAACCAAAAAAAAAAAAATTAATAAATGAAACCAAAAAAAACCAAATTAATAAATGAAACCAAAAAAAAACAAATTAATAAATGAAACCAAAAAAAAACCAAATTAATAAATAAAACCAAAAAAACCCAAATTAATAGATAAAGCAAAAAAAAATTAAATATATAAACAAACCCCCCCCCCCAAAAAAAAAAACCCAAATTCTTAAAAAACCAAAACCACAAACCAAACCACAGAAACAGAAATAAAACACACAAAAAAAAATCAAATCCCAGCAAAACCTACAAGATCCATCCAAATTGAACACAGGTATTGAACTCACCACTCCCAAGCTTACAAACATCCCTAATTTCCCACAATTCACCACCACCAACCACCAGCACTCACATTTTCTATCAACCTGTAGCAGTCCGACTAAAATTGGAAAAATTCCAATTTCCAAGCATGAAAACATCCAGATAAATAACAACACTAGCACAGATATCTCCCATTTCTTCTCGTCGCCATGGAAACCACATCTGTTCATCCCAACTGCAATAATGGGACAACGATTAGCATACGACGCATTTCCCGCATCACATTAACAACAAAAATCGCCACAATTCACCAAAATTAATCCAAAACTCGCTGCAAACAAACCGCGCATAAATCACTTTGTTTTCATCTTTAAAAAAAGCCCAAATTGTCCAATTTCCGCTAAAATGGCGGCGCACTTAAAATAAAAAGAATCAAAATCTCACCTGGCCAAGATAAAGTGGGCTTGTTGCCATGAGGGGGTCGCCAACAGGGGGTTGGGAGTTGGAATCAAACACAGCACTGCGTCTGTGGAGATGCGAGATGAAACGCGCGCTGAGACTGGGATCTGCAGCGACCAATCAGAGCGGAGGACGTGGGTGGGTTCAACACCTCGGCACAAAAAAGGGTTGGTTGTGTGCACGGAAGATGGAAACAAGTTGTGCATTTCAGCCGTTTAAATATTCACGCGTGCAAATATTGGCGCGTTTAATAAAACACATCGTAATTCTTGTTTACACTATTCGCGGCCGCTTCCATTAATCGTCCGAACCATTCAAATATTTAAGCCTAGGTCTAAAATAAGCCTTTTAGCACGTGCATTCTATAGTATCACATCTCATCTTGATTGTAGCCAAACAATAGCGTGATACGTAGTCTTCGTAATGGCTCGTTTGGTAACAATAGTTCAGTTGAGAGAGATTTCGGCAGCGGGGAAGGAAGTGCAGGAAAGCCACTCCGATAGAAACTCAATTTGTCTTTTATTATTTACATCCTGAGTCTATACAACTGCAAATCCACACTTGTAAAAGTAAATATAATATTATTTATTTTTATATGTATATATCTCCTTGAAAAAATTAACTAGCTAATTTACTAGGGTCCAGTACTATTTCACTTTGGTCGGCAAGTGCGATAAACCTTTTTTTGAATCGCGTGCTCGACTCCGGCGAGTTGAGTTCCACCTCTTCGAACTCGGTCAGATCAATATCAACACTGGCACTTTCGTCTTTGTTGATCTCGTTCTCAAAGCTCACTTTAATCACATCGTTTAGACCGGCGTCAACACCGGTGGCGCCCACTTCGGTCGTGTAGGAATCGGCGGCCAATAACGGCGCTTCTGCATCGGCGATCTGCTGGAGGTTATCGTCCGGCGTCAGCAAAGCGGATTGGATGTGAACGTCTTCGGCCGATGCCACCACGGTCGGCTGCAGATGAACGTTGTCGGCAGATACCACCGTGGTGGGTTGGGTGGGTTGGTTTGGAGGCGGCGGGCAAAATCGCGGACATAGACGAGCACATCTGTTGTGGCAGGTGCAGGTCAGGACGCGGAGAAAGGCAAAAAAGGCTCCCATTCCGATCAGGGATGGGCCTATGAGTCCGAGTTCGGCACTCCGAAATCCGTCTTCACCTGCGCCCAAAACGGTTAAAATGAGTCCGATCACGGTCAGGAAGAAACCGATGTACAACAAGATGCCCGCACCACCATCACGGGGCTTAAACAGTCAAACGATTTATTATTAAAAAAAAAGATCTAGCTGCATTCGACAAGTAATTCATAAAGTCATCGGCAGCCATTTTCAAGTTACAGCTAGACAAGCGGTGTAAAAGCAGTTTAAAATGCTGTTTAGTCTAAATTACTTTGTGAATGCATATACTGCGCTAATTCTCATTTGAAAAATGTACTACAAGTTCGGCAGTAGCGTAGCGAAGGGCACCCGAGGCTGAATGTGCCATTAAAAGATGCCGTGGGAAATTTTTTTTTTAAAAGCAATGCAAAAACATTATAAATGATCAACCTCCGCTACTCTTTAGATTAGGCCTAGTGCATCTATTTGAAGATTGTGCCTTGATTAGGTGCTAGGTTAATCTACCGAGAACAGTTAGAAAAAATATATATTCTGATGTATTATAAACAAGAAGAACTAGTAATGAATGTTACAAATCAGTGTTTGGAAAAACATTTCCTTGCAAAATTTTCTAAGCTACAAAAAAAGATATCCTCCTCCCAAGCTGTCGTACTACGTTTAGGCCTCACGCACTTAAGCTTAGTAAAAATAGACAAACATCTGGACCAAGTCCTCAAAAAAAAAATTGCTCCAATTTATGCTATAAGAACCCCAAAAAAATTTGTCTAGGGCCCCAAAACAGCTTAATCCGCCTCTATGTGCAGTATTTTTCTAACAATTATGCACCCCCAAAAAAAATATTCTTGGCAAGAGGTAATTGGCAGGTAGAAATAAAACCTGACAAGCAGATAGAGCTCAAAATGATCTGCCAAGCTGCCTGGACAGAACGTAATGGATTTTCACATCATTCCATCAACAAAGTGAATGATTTTCAAAATTGTTTTCCATTTCATCTTCACGTGCCTCAATGCTTAAAACATTTGTCGAATGCAGCTATTGACGCAATACAATAAAATGATGCGACATCACCAAGCTGAAAGTTTCGATGTAGGATCCACTCGATGACGTCACACCATAATTATTGAACTATATTTAAACGTAACATTTTCTAAATTTGATGTTTTATTACTGAGAGCCCTTCATCTTTAAAATCCTGAATACTGAATTTTTCTATTTGCTCGCCAATGCAAGTTTTATTGGCTACCAATACACTTGACCCCTAAGGACCTGCAAAATCGAAGATCCGAGTTTGTCTTAAAGATTTCAAACGCTTGCGAAAGTGACTATTGACTACATCCCTTTAATGCGTTTACCGGTTGCTTGTGGGATATCCATTTTTTTTTTTTTGTGATTTTAAAAATCTAGTTGATTCAAACACAGATTCAACACTCAACTACGAAGTGAATAAAAATTCAGTATTCAACAGAACTCTGCATTCTAGTGTCTAAGAGGAATGCATAAACAAAACAATAAAAAGCAATTGGTGCATCCTTCATTTTTATTACCTATAATCCTCCAACTTAAGAACGTGTGAGAAAATAAAATCAAGGAAAAAAAAATGAAAAACCAAATTGTGCGTTTATATTTTTTTTTATTATTCATACTTCGTACATTCGCGTGAGAAATGTGCAATGCCAATGCAAAGTGCTCTGTAGTTAAAATAAAACAAATATTTTAAACAATACTTAAAAAACTATAAAAACAAAGATAAAAAAACAAGGCAACTGCAGTGTCCAACCGTTCCCAAGGTAAAAGATAGAAGCTCTATTGCATCATTGTTGCTTCCTGTATACCTTTTCTCTCGCAGGCTTCTTGTTCGGTACATTTCTCCCTAATTTCCCAGCGATTGCGTCGGTCACTTTGTTCTTCTTCTTCAACCATCTCTTGTGCGCTTGCGAAGCTTTGTTTTGCTCTTCTTCCAGTTTCATCCTTGTCGCTTCGCTCACATCATCGCTATCAACATATTTATCTTTCTTTTGCTGTATTTGATGATGGTAATAAGATCCATACACTCCGTAAAACGCTCCCTGGTCGTCAGCCCAGGCCGGACGACGACTGAGCACGTGATACTGGCGTTCCTGCAATACAGAAACATGTTTACTGCGCCAGCCCACACCGCACAGCGCGTGGGAACCACGGCAACATCCAGCCACAAACAAAATCTCTAATTTCTCTCAGAATTTCTTCGATAGTTGGCATTTGAGGAGGATCGTACAAGATGCGTCCAATCGGTGGACGAAAATCAATACAAAGATGAGGACCCCGATTGCACCCAGAAACAAAAATGTGTACATTTGACTTACCTCGGAAGCCTGTTTCTTCGCTTCCTTCTTCGCTAGTTTCGCTGCCCTGTCTTTGCTAGTCCTTAAAAACTTCTTGGCAGGTGGCGCTTTTTTTTTGTGTTGCGGCCTCGCTGTCTTGACCACAACCGGCGGAGTGTTTTTCTTCGATGTTGTTGCAGCGCCGCTGCTTCTCTTTCTTAAGTTTGTTGACGTCCTTACTTTGATGCGTACCCCAATAGGAAGCATGGTACCTGCGCCTCCTGAAACCAAACAAAAGATCCCACGTTCGAGTACATGTCAAACTGGCAAATCGCACACCGCCGTAAAGCTTGCTCTTTGCATGGAAATTTGCATAGAAGTACAAAGAAGAGAAAAATATTGGAATATTGATCATGCAAGTCAAAGTAGAAGTATACGTCAAGCAGTGGCGGAACTATCGGGCGCTTCGACGCGGCCCGAAAAATCCATTCGGGTTTTCGATCAAGTTCCGCCACTGTCCACAGGGCCGGCCTTCTCCGAGACGGGGCCCGGGTGCAAAAACAATTACGAGTCTCCTATTTGTTGAATTATTGAGTGATTTCATTTCTTTTTTTTCTGTTTTTATCGTTTTAATTTCTTTTGCACGACCCAGGCCCCACGTGCCTTGCACCCGCCGCACCCCCCCTTGCGGCCGGTCCTGATAATCCACTGGTCCAATCAGTCTGGCTTTTCAGTCTTAAGCCTAAATTTGTGCCACACACACAAGCAAAACACACACGTGACTTAAAACATAACATTTGCTGTTGTTGACAAACCTTCGGTAAACCATCTTCCCTTGAAATTTTCATTTCAGTTGCCCATGTATTAATCATGGTTGCTAGATTGTAAGACAAAACAAAAATTAGGCCTAGACAGAGAAATAGCTGCACACAATCCAACAACTTCAAGCGACACGCAAAAAATGACTTTTCTTACACCTTCCTGTTACCAAGGTAAGCGAAAACACAAAACACAAACCACACACACATAAAATCAATACACACAATTTCAAAGTAAAGGAATTGAAATTATCCTCGTGGTATAATGTACGAAGTCAATTGGATCCCATTTTCTACTGCACGAACACCCAGTAGTCACATGCACTGTTACCGCATGTTTTCGTGCTTACCGAAGCCCCGATTTAAAAACTCTCGCTCGAGGTCCTAAACACAGCGACCTTTAGGGCCTCCACAGATAGATTTTCGATCTGTGGGCCCTTTTTCGAGCGACCTAATTCAAATATTATTTTTTGAGAATTTTTTTTAGAAATTCCCAAAGCCCAAAGCCCAACAAATTTGCCCTAACACTTTCAAACACCCTGGGCTTATTTCAAGCACCCTGGGCTAATTTCAAGCACCCCGAGCTAATTTTGTGCGCCCTGGGCTAATTTCAAGCACCCTGGGCTAATTTCAAATACCTTGGGCTAATTTCAAGCACCCTGGGCTAATTTCAAGCACCCTGGGCTAATTTCAAGCACCCTGGGCTAATTTCAAGCACCCTGGGCTAATTTCCAGCACCCCAGGCTAATTTTGTGCGCCCCTTGCCGCTTGTCATACTTGAAGCCCCAAGAGCCCAATGGTTAAGGTGGCCCTGGGCCTCATGACCGCGAGAACCTCCTGCGGGGGGCCCCTAATTTTCTACAATTTTGTTTTTGTTGAGGATTTTAGAATTTAATTTTTAAGATTTCGAGGCCCCGCGCAAAATGGCGGTTAACGAAACGTGTGAAAATGATTCAACTCTTTGACTATTTCATTATTATGTTGAAACCCCGGGAACCCCGAGACCCCCGAAACCCCGAGCTCCCGTAAATATTAAATAAACACTGTAATCGTAACTCGGGTGTGCGTGATCTATGGAATAAAAAAAAAAACAGCCATTAGTAGCCATAGTAACGAATTTGTTATAAACTGTCAATTTCACTTTTAAACATAAGCATGTGATTAAGCACATCCGGTTTTTCAGAAATTCATGCCGGCCAAAAAAAATCATGTGACAGAACCTGACGCTAATTACTTGTTTGGAAAACACTAGTTAATTCCTACGCGAAATTGAAACTGGAAAAATAAAAAATAAAAAATGAAAATGGAAAATTATTGACTTTGGTTACCTGTTTGGGTAACTGTGCCAAGTAGTTAGTTTTGCCCACAAATCGCTGGGAAACGCTCAATCCATCGATCCAGGTATCCAATTGGGTGTTTGGAGTTCGATTTCTTCCAATTCCATGTGTGAAAAACGTACGATTTGTGTTTGATCTTCATATTTGCTCGCGCCATTCAAGAGGCTGTTTTCGGGGCAACATGGCGTAACCTCCCCCCCTTGTTATTAGGCGTTGTCATGGCGATGAAATCGATGTATGGGTGCGGCCCAAGGTCGGCCAAATAAAATGGAAATCCATTACCAGTTTCATGACTTCAAGTTTCACCAAACTCGATTTTATTTCACCATTTTTTTATTTTTTATTTTTTTTATTTTTATTTCGGTTATTTAACGGTTTTTAATCGCTAATCGAATCGGCCAATCACGCGGAACCAAGAGACAGTTGTAAGACACAGCTCGGTGCTAAGTACGCTTTTTCTCGCTAGGATTTAGACCAGAACTGCGTGGGTGACACATCGAGTTAACGAACTTTTAATTGTGGAAATTATAAAATTAAATTAATTTAATCGTTTTTTGAGTCACTTCTTGTTAAATTTACAAAAATAAATGAATTTTTTAGTCATTTTAATAATTTTAATAATTTTTTAAATTACATTTTTTAAATTTTATTTGATAAAATCGATCGATTTTGATGTAAAAATCAATTTAATCGACGTATTTAATTAATTTCTCGTTTATATTTCGTTTTTGTGTTGTTTTTCCGTCAAAAGTGTAATAGATCGACGATTTTTTTCAGGCATGACTACTCGATCAAGCGGGGAGATTCTTCCTGTAATTAGTCATCTGGGGGCTATTGACACGAAAAGGAAAAGTCTATCTGTTGTTTATTTGATTTTTATTTGTACACACACAAAAAGAATCGTTTTATTTAGACGATGAAAAACACGTGGAAGAATGGGTGTGTGTTGGTCGTCGTTCCGATTCGTCAACAAACTCAAACAGCCGTACAGATGCATCGTTAAATGCGGATCGAACGTTTTCAAAGTCGCCATAGCGATCGCCATTTTGGGATTTATATTTCTTTACTTTTTTTGGTTCGAGTTGCACGGGGATAGTTTGTGGAAAAGGTGAGGAATTTAAAATAATGTGGAAATTACTATTTGAATTTGGATTTCAATGCGGAAATGATTTTTTTTTTCCGGTTTAAAATGTGATGGGGTATGATGCGTGGGTTAGTGTGATGACGTCATGTTTTCTCGTAGGGCGCTGGCGATTACGGGAATTGTTTTATCGTCGATTTCGTTTGTGTTGTTGATTTTTTCGTGCACGATTTGCGTGTTTTATATTCGGTTGTATAAAGGACACGAAAGGAATTTAGACGAGGTGAGTTTTCGTGAAAATTTTGATTTTGTTCGTTTAGAGCGCCGTAGTTTTAATTGAATTTTTTTGAATTTTTTTAAGATTTCCGTTGATTGTTATAAACAAAATGATTTTTCGAACCGGAGTGAGAAATCGAGAGCGAATGGGAATTTGTTAACTCGGAGTAAATTGCCGATTTGGAACACCGGAAACAGTACATATTTGTACGCGCCAAGTGCGCCGCCATTGAACAGAATGACGCCGCCGCCAGAACCGTAATGTTTGTTTTTGAGATTAAATGACGTCATTGCAATGTAAATGTTTTTGTCTCCTATGGGAGTTTTGTATTGCATGACGTCATTCAGTCTCAATCGTATGGAAATCGAGTTGATTTGTGGTTTTTAATGATTTTATTTTGAATATATAAAGATACAACTTACCCGATTGGTCGTCCATGGGTCGGAACCCGAAATCGTTGTCAGAGGGTCGTAATGTGGTTGGTGATACCAATTCGGAGCAGGGAGACGCTTTGGAAAAGAAAAAACAAAAAAACAAATTAAAATTGGGAATTTAATTGAAATGAATATAAATACAAGTTGTAAATATTTTTATAATTACGTTTTAAATAAATAAATTAAACAAACCACGCGCCATTTTCATTGCGCGCCATCTGTGGTGCAAAAGTGAAGACTTATATTCTTAATGACGTAAGAATTTATCGTTGTTGTGCAGTGTTTTGGATGAATTGAGACGTCATACGAAATAACTCCATTTTGGAAGATGTCGACCGTTGGTTGGAGATTTATTCCACTCGCAAAAATGTCCCGACAACAACAAACAACAAATACAAAACGATAATTAATAAAGAAAGAAATACCTGAGTAATCATCATTCCTTATGCGCGTCATTGAAGTTGCTACGATTTAACTCATTCTCGTTGGAAGTTGGTGATATTGGGTAAGCGAATATAAGCAAACGAAAATCGGATTTGAACTTGAAAATGAATGATTTTGAACCACTAGAACGAAACTAACAACATATGTCTAAACAGGAGAAACATTTGGGTAAATATTTTCAATTTTTCTCTTCCTTCAAATTTCACCAATTTTTCCAATTATTTCAAATTGTTTTTCTATTTTTTTCCCAATTTTACAATTTTTCAAGTTTTTCCATTTTTTTCCTCTAATTTTCACCAATTTTTTTTTCTCCAATTATTTTGAACTTTTCACTCATTTTTTTTCCCCAATTATTTTACAATTTTTCACTTTTTTTTACCAATTATTTTTCAATTATTTTCTAATTATCACCAACTTTTTTCCTCCAATTATTTTCCAATTACCTTCCAATTCCTTTATACTTTTCACTCCCTCCCACCCCTTCAAATTGCTTTCCAATTATTTTCCATTTTGACCAGTTTGTTGTTCAATTTTTCTCAATTTTCTACTTATTTTACAATTTTTCTCAATTTTCCACTTATTTTACAATTTTTCTCAATTTTCCACTTATTTTTCAATCATTTCCCATTTTTAACACTTTATCGTTGCCACAACATAATGTTATGTGGGGTTAACAATGCTGGAAATTTCGTATGGGCTAAGATTTTGGATTTCAAACTCCTAGAAATCCTAAAAAACCTCTAGAAATCATAGAAATCCTAAAAATCTTCTAGAAATCATAGAAATCCTAAAAAACCTCTAGAAATCATAGAAATCCATGAATTTTCTAAATTGTTGTAGCAAAATCTCGCAAAATTATACATTTTGCGAGATTTTGCTACAAATTTTGCAAATCCACCTGAAATCTTCAAATCCACAGCAAGTCCATAAAATCTTCAAATCCACAGCAAATCTCTCAAATCTTTAGCAAATATCTGAAATCCAAGAAATTCCAGAAATCCCAGAAATCTTCTAAATTGTTGCAAAATATGTAGCAAAATCTTGCAAAATGTATAAAGAAATCCACCTGAAATCTTCAAATCCACAGCAAATTCCTCAAATCTTTAGCAAGTATCTGAAATCCCAGAAATCCTAGAAATTCTCTAGAAATCCTCTAGAAATCCTAGAAATCCTAGAAATCCTCTAGAAATCCTCTAGAAATCCATGAAATCTTCTAAATTGTTGCAAAATATGTAGCAAAATCTTGCAAAATGTATAAAGAAATCCACCTGAAATCTTCAAATCCAAAGCAAATTCCTCAAATCTTTAGCAAATATCTGAAATCCCAGAAATCCTAGAAATCCTCTAGAAATCCTAGAAATCCTAGAAATTCTCTAGAAATCCTCTAGAAATCCTAGAAATCCTCTAGAAATCCATGAAATCTTCTAAATAGTTGCAAAATTTGTAGCAAAATCTTGCAAAGTGTGTAAAGAAATCCACCTGAAATCTACAAATCCACAACAAATCCATGAAATCTTCAAATCCATGAAATCCATAAAATCGATCAAAATCTTTAAGAAAATCTTTAAGAAAATCTTGCAGGATTTAAAAATGTCTGGAACGATTTTTTTCTGATTGGCTCGTTTTTCTCTTCCGCAGTGGTCGACCTCCACCAAGCCCTCCGCTCCAAGAACCTCGCCGCCATCCACCAGCTCCTCCAAACCGGCACCAACGTCAACATCCCCCTTCGCGGCACCACCCCGCTCTCCCTATCCATCCAAACCAACTCCCCCTCGACCACCTCCCTCCTCCTCCGACACGGCGCCGACGTCAACCAACTCAGTCGCGACCACCTCGACCGTCTCGAGCCCCCCCTCTACACCGCCTGCCGCCTCGGCCTCCACCAAATCGCCACCATCCTCGTCCAATCCGACGCCGACCTCGACAAACCCGACTGGTACGGCCAGACCCCCCTCTGGGTGGCGGTCCGCGAACGCCGACTGGACCTCGTCCGACTCCTCCTGCAAAACGGCGCCCGATTGGGCCGCGTGACCACCTGGAGCGACTGTCCGCTCTATTTGGCCACCAAATATTTGTATTTCGGTCGGCGGGAGATCGCCATTTTGTTGACGATGGGGGGGTGTTGCGCGGATCACGCGGACGGGGCCGGCAGGAATTCCTTGTATTGGGCGTTGAAGAACGGGGACCGCGAGTTGGCCTTTTTGTTGGGGATGGCCGGGGCGAGGTGCGGGGTCGGGTGGGATTGGGGGGCGTTGGAGGAGGCTTACGGGGGTTTTTGGGAGTGGGTGGAGGGGGAGAGACGGGGGGTCGCGTCGTTGAAGAGGTTGAGTCGGTTGTGCGTGAGGCGGAGGCTGGTGCGGGTCAATTGCGGGCTCGTGGGCAGGTTTGTCGATTCGTTGGACGTGCCGCTTCAGATCAAGGAGTACTTGAAGCTCGAGAGGAACTGAACTCGACTCGAATCGCCAGTTTTATGTTCATTTTGCTATAACCGGCTGTATTTTTCTAGTTTTTTTTTTCTTCTAGTTTTTGTTCGTCGGTGTTTAGTTTTGAATAAAAGTTGATTGAATACGCGTTACCCGGGGTTTAACCTTTACTTATATCTCACCCACGATGTAGCGATATAAATGAGGAAACGAGGAAAACACCTCTTTACTGTTCTTGATCTAACGGCCAAGATGGCTGCCTGTTTATTTACCTCGCCCACGATATAGCAATATAAATGAGGAAACGAGGAAAACACCTCTTTACTGTTCTTGATCTAACGGCCAAGATGGCTGCCTGTTTATTTACCTCGCTAACTGTAGCTAGGGGAAAAGATGGGAGCTCTATTGTTTGAATACGCGTCACCCGGGGTTTAACTTTTACTTATATCTCGCCCACGATACAGCGATATAAATGAGGAAACGAGGAAAACACCTCCGTACTGTTCTTGATCTAACAGCCAAGATGGCTGCCTGTTTATTTACCTCACCAACTGTAGCTAGGGGAAAAGATAGGAGCTCTATTGTTTGTAGTTGGATCGCATTCTCACTAGAACGCAGCCAACTCTCAAACTGCGCCGTTACGGGCAAACGATACAGTTTGAGTGGATTTCTAGTAGTAACAATGCACCGCATAACCTTATCGCCTCAGACTACTAAGCTTCCAGTGATTTCCTACGCGCAACGCTTGCCGTATACCGACCACGGTCATCCGGATCCACCTAAACACACGTGACCGCTACCTTTAAGCCATTGCCCGGCGTACATTTGTCGCGCCCGCCGCACGACGCAAAACACCCGAGGTCTCTAGTTTGACCTATCCGAGCGGAGGACAAGATTCCAAAGTCCAACAAATGTTTATCTAACGTGAGGTCCTTCTTCGGTGAGCGCCATCCAACCTGCGGACCCTTACGCAACTTTGTCTAAGAGTAGATCCGTGACAATTTGCATCCATTAGTTTGTTTTTAATTATGTACAAAACGCCCTCTTCCGAGAGCTTTATTTTTTCTATAAAATATTTTCGAATTGTTGCATTAGTTTTTCAGCGCCGGTTAGTTGCGGGATGGGTGTCGTGTCGGGTGTTGTCGCGTTGGGTGTTGTCGTGTTGGGTGTTGTTGCGTTGGGTTCGGATGAGTCTGCGAACGTGTAGGTCGGGTGGTAGTATTTGTCGAACGATGATTCGTGGCTGCAGATTTGCATGGCGTAGTAGACGTGGCTGACGAGGGCGGGGAATCGACCGGTGAAGTATGTGGTGAAGTCGTCTGGGATTTTGCCGAGTGATTGCTGCACGTTATCGGGTAGTTCGTGGTAATGATTTTTCTACGAGGAAGACATAGAAAATGGGAAAAACCCGTTAGGATTAGCAAATAAATAAGGCGTGGAAAAATCGATAAATGAATTAAAAACGATAAAAGGCGGTAGAAAACTAAAATGTTAGAAAATGGATAAAAGTCCATAAAAATATTAATAAAAACTGATGAAAATTGTTAGGAAATAGATAAATATCGGTAAAAATCTATGAAAATCGTTAGAAAATGAATAAATATCGATAGAAATAGGTTTGAAACGGATAAAAATCGATAAAAGTAGATTGGAAACTAATAAAATCGTTAGGAAACTAATAAAATCGTTAGGAAATGGATAAATATCGATATAAATCGATGAAAATCGTTAGGAAATGAATAAATATCGATAGAAATAGGTTGGAAACGGATAAAAATCGATAAAAATAGGTTGGAAACGGATAAAAATCGATAGAAATAGGTTGGAAACGGATAAAAATCGATAAAAATAGGTTGGAAACGGATAAAAATCGATAGAAATAGGTTGGAAACGGATAAAAATCGATAAAAGTAGGTTGGAAACGGATAAAAATCGATAGAAATAGGTTGGAAACGGATAAAAATCGATAAAAGTAGATTGGAAACTAATAAAATCGTTAGGAAATGGATAAAAATCGTTAGAATGTAGAAAAAAGTCGGTCAAAATCGTTTTAAATCACAAAATTAGACAAAACTCCATCAAAATAAATCATAAAATCGAATAATTCGATACCAAAAAAACAATACGAATAAAGAAGCACCTTATTTCTCATGGCCCTTAACAAATCGCGCACAGATCTCCCTTTATACGTCCGAAACTTCCTCAAATTTTCCTGCAACTCCACCGTGATGTTTTCCTGCCAATCCCGCAACAAAACTCGCCGCGAATTCCGCTCCAAAGCCCGAACGACAACCCCGTCCAACGGCTCCTTCTCCACCCGATCGCTCACATTCTGCAAGACAAAAATTAATCAAAATTAATTTTCAAAAAAACCAAAAAAACCAAAAAACCAAAAATAAAAAACCAAAAACCAAAAATAATCAAAATAAATTTTTAACAAAACACCAAAAAAACCATAAATAAAACCAAAAAAATAAACAAAAACCCAAAAAACTCAAAATAATCCAAACAAGAACAAAAAAAAAACCCAAAAAACCCAAAATCAACATAAATTTTCAAACAAAAAACCCCAAAAACCCCAAAAACGAAAGAACCCCATAAAAAACACCCAAAAAAAACACCCAAAAAAACAAATAAACCAAAAAAAAACATCCAAAAAACAAAGAACCCGAAAAACCCCAAAAAAACAAAGAACCCGAAAAACCCAAAAAACACCCAAAAAAACAAAAAACCCAAAAAAACAAAGAACCCGAAAAACCCTCAAAAAAACCCAAAAAAACAAAGAACCCAAAAAAAAACACCCAAATAAACAAAGAACCCAAAAAATCAAAGAACCCGAAAAACCCCAAAAAACACCCAAAAAAACAAAACACCCAAAAAAAAACACCCAAAAAAACAAAGAACCCAAAAAAACAAAGAACCCAAAATAACCCAAAAAAACAAAGAACCCTAAAAAACACCTAAAAAACAAAGAACCCAAAAAACACCCAAAAAAACAAATAAACCAAAAAAATCCCAAAATCAAAATAAATTTAAAAAAAAAAAAACCCAAAGAAAACAAAGAAACCCGAATAAACAAAGACCTGAAAAAACGTCAACTGCTTCTCGCAGTCCCAAAAAATCGGATGTTTAACGACCGAATTGATCGGCGGTCTCTGATCCGACTCGAAACTCAGCATCTTTTCGATCAACAGCGAAGCCACGGTCCATTCTAACATAAAATCAAATACGAAAATATAAATAAAAACCGACGCCATTTTTTTCCGCCGCCATTTTGCCTACTCTGCAAGTCCAGACCGCTGAGATCGAAGTCGCCGCTGAGGATGTTCCCCTGGCGTTTGTAGGATTCGCCAAACGGATGTTTCCCGCTGGACAAGACGTAGTAGAAAACGCAACCGAGCGAGAAAATGTCGACCATTCGCGTCTAAAAATTAAATAAAAAAATTTGAGTAAATTTGTTCGGGATCGGTCGGAAATCGAAATTGTTTGCTTTTGATAAAAGTACCGGTCTGCAGTTATCCATCGACATCTCGGGCGCGATCCAGCCTTGGGTGCCGGTCAGTCCGGAGCGTTGGGAAAAAGACGCCCGGTCGCGGGCCAGTTTTTTGCACAGGCCGAAATCGGAGATCATTGCTTTGACTTCGCCAAAAGCGTTCGGCATCGAAATCAGAACGTTCGGTGGTTTCACATCACGGTGAACTGAAAAAAAAATTAAAAATAATCGAT
This sequence comes from Strigamia crassipes, assembly GCA_034683725.1. NCBI lineage: Eukaryota > Metazoa > Arthropoda > Chilopoda > Geophilomorpha > Linotaeniidae > Strigamia > Strigamia crassipes. The sequence goes on along the minus strand of JAQFXT010001087.1, from coordinate 3,235 downwards.
TTTTTAATCGATTTGCAATTGAATTTTGATTGATTTTTGGAATTGAATTTTGATTGAATTTTGATTGAATTTTTAATCGATTTTTATTGATTTTTTAATAGAATTTATCGATTTTTATTGACTTTTTAATAGATTTTATCAACTTTTAATCAAGATTTTATCGACTTTTAATCAATTTTTCTCGACTTTTAATCAATTTTTATCGACTTTTAATCCATTTTTATCGACTTTTATCAATTTTTATCGACTTTTAATCAATTTTTATCAACTTTTAATCAATTTGATCGACCTTTAATCAATTTTTATTGACTTATAATTGATTTTTATCGACTTATAATCGATTTTTATCAATTTTTATCGACTTTTAATCAATTCTTATCAACTTTTAATCAATTTGATCGACCTTTAATCAATTTTTATCGACTTTTAATCAATTTTTATCGACTTTTAATCGATTTTTATCAACTTTTAATCGATTTGATCAATTTTTAATCGATTTGATCGACCTACAATCGATTTGGTCGACCTTTAATCGATTTGATCGACCTATAATCGATCTTTATTGACTTTTAATCGATCTTTATTGACTTTTAATCAATTTTTATCTACTTATCAATTTTTATCTACTTTTAATCGATTTGCTCGAATTTTAATCGATTCTTTTAAAAAGTAAATTGTGCCATTTTATACCAATGTTAAGGGCGTGCAAGTGTGCCAGTCCCGCAGTCGCTTGCTGCAGTACTTGTAGCGGTTGGAGCGTGGACGGCTGGAAAAGATCGTTCTCGACGTAGTCGTTTAGCGTCGTCGTGCACAGCTCCAGAGCGATATATCGGAATTGAGAATCTTGTTCCTGAAATTAAATTAATTTGCACATTTATTTATTTATTTATTTATTTATTTATTTTGGAGTTTACGGTGCAGAAATATCGAATGACGTTTGGATGTTCGTCCGATTCGCGAAGTAAATCGACTTCTCTGTCCGCGAAGCTGAAGCATTCTGGGATGATTCTTTTGACTGCAATTTTGCGATTCTCGAATTGGCCACGGTAGACGAAGGTTCCTTCGCAGCCTTTGCCTATGATATCCTTTGGATCGAAGATGATTTTACCGATTTTCAAGTGTCCGGAAGATAAAACTGAATAAGAAACCAACAAAATCGATTATCTGAATAAAATCGATCTACTCGATGATATCGATAACCTCAGTTAACAAAATCGATTTTTTAAAATTTAAATTTCATAACTTGATAAAATCGATATATATATATAAAAATCGATATTAAAAAAAATCGATAACCCAAACATAATAAAATTTCGTAAAATATCGATAATTAAAAAAATCAATAGTGCAATGCATGCAATAAAAATATCGATATTTCAAAAAATCGATAATGCAATGCAACAAAACATCAAAATTTTCAAAAAATCGGTAATAGAATGTGATAAAATATCGATAGTTCAGAAAAACCGGTACTGCAATGTCACAAAAACATCGATACTTCATAAAATCATTAATGCAATACGATAAAATATCGATATTTAAAAAAATCAATAATGCAATGTCACAAAAACATCGATATTTCATAAAATATTAATGCAATATGATAAAATATCGATATTTAAAAAAAAATCAATAATGCAATGTCACAAAAACATCGATATTCAACAAAATCGATAATGTAATGTCACAAAAACATCGATATTCAACAAAATCGATAATGTAATGTCACAAAAACATCAATATTTCAAAAAAATCGATCATTCAATGTCACAAAAACATCAATATTTCAAAAAAATCGATCATTCAACGTTACAAAAACATCGATAATTCAAACAATTCAACTCCACAAAATCGACTAATTTCACCTTCGCAAGACGAAACGTTTTCTCCGTTTGACCCGGCACTCATTCTGGATCCGGTGCTACTCCGCTGAGAACTAAACGAATGTTGCGTTTTCTAAACAAAACAAAACAAAATCAATTCGCACTCAAAATCGTTCAAATAACGATCATTTAACGCACTTGGCGGCAAAGAAACAGAAACGACGACGTGGCGATCAGAGCGAGTAATAAAACGATGATTTTGAGCCACGTTTCGAGCTCGAACGAAATCGAATTGTGGGAAACGGATTCGTTTTCGTTCGGTTTTCGTCTTTCGGAATAGTTGAAAAATGGATTCGCCGGGCTGCCTCCGTTGATGGACGTCTTGTTCGGCTCCTTTTCTTGCGAAATGATGCTTTTCTCGGCGGTTATCTGCAACCGTGGACTGAATTTCGCCTTGGTGTATTCCGGCACTTGATAATGACCTGACCAAAACAAAAAAGTATTATTACTCCCTTCACAAATCAACTGGGAACAGAAAACGATAATTTTTCCCATTCAGAAGTGGAATGGAAACAAAAGAAAAATATATTTTTCTGCTCCAAACTGAACTGGTAACAAAAAAAATAAAATAAAATTTTCCCCATTCACAAGTGAACTAGGAACTGAAGAAAAAGAAATCCTCCGTTCAGAACTGGACTAGAAAAAATTGTTTTTCCAATCACAACTCAACTGGGAAGAAGAAACAACAAGTTTTCCCTATTTAGAAGTGAACTAGAAACAAAATAAACAGTTTTTTTCCTATTTAGAATTCAACTGGAAACAAAGAAAATTTTTTTTTTCCATTCAGAAGTGAACTGGACAGAAAAGAAAAATTCTCTTCACACCTGAACTGGAAACAAAAAATAAAAACATTCCCTATTCACAACTGAAATAGAAACAGAAAACAACAAATTTTTTTTTCTTATTCAGAAGTGAACTGGAATAAAATAAAACCGTTTCCATTCACAACTGAACTGGGAAAAGAAAGAAAAAACACTTTTCTATGCATAGAAAATACTGGAAAAAAATAAACCTAATAAAAAAATTGTGGTTGAATTGGTGTCTTCGGATAAAATATTTATTTCCCTCGCGTGCAGAACTTGCTGAATTTCTTCCTCTTCTTTCCCTCCGGTCTCTTTTTCCTCCGATTCACTGGGTCCTTCCAGCAAAAACCGATCGGGATTCCGAGGCTAAACAAAAAGAAAAATTAGAAACCACCGAACCAACTCGCAAAAACTCCATTTCACGAAGGCCGACAATTGCCAGAAACCCCTTAAAAATCTCAAAATGAATCTCAAAATCTCAAAATGAATCTCAAAATCTCAAAATGAATCTCAAAATCTCAAAATGAATCTCAAAATCTCAAAATGAAT
>JAQFXT010001086.1:0-21087 GCA_034683725.1 Strigamia crassipes | reverse complement strand
TCCGGAGTTATATAAATAATAAATAATTATAATAGAAATTATAATGTTGATGTAAATAAAGAGAATATAAATAAATTGTTATTTTATATTTAAGAGTGAAATATTGTGTATTTATTATAAAATAGATAAATAATTCGCATATACATAACGATAAGGTTTACCCCTTTCACTAATCCTCTTATCTCCCCTCGTTTACATTCCACACCAAAGGGGAGAGTAAGATATATGGGGATTAACGGTCACATGACCCAAGTGAACAGTCACATGACCGAAATCCATCAATCAAGAAGAGATAAGCAGATTTCTACTCGGTCAGGTGACCAAACCCTATATAAAAGGTAACAACAGGAAGTCAGAGACTTACCCTACAACATTCGATACTACAACATCAACTACCTCACCATGATCAGGCCGTTTAACCCTACAAGGACAACGGATTGACCGAGGACCGATGTTCATCGATACACGTAAGATTCAATCTCTGAATATCAGCCGAATGTGGTAACATCCACAACCGGATGAATATTCTGACGAAAGATAGTCATAGTCACGACTATATCCAGCGAACTGAATTGAAATCAGGCGCTTTACGGAATTCTGGCCGTACCGTGTACTAGACAATAGTCTACGACAGCACACTGTTACGTTCGATCTATCGGACAAACTAGTGCCATCCAAAAACGAGGGACCGAGTCTACTCGAACCCTTCGTGATAACACGCGATTGCAAATCTCCTTGCGAACGGTACAAAGCAAGCGTTGAGTTTTTGTCTACCAAAGCCTGTGTAGACGATTACGTAACTGAAAAGTAGCCCGCGCCACGTGCTTTCGCATATGGATTTGGGACTGTGTGTTTCATTGAAGGACAAAGACCCGGTTATTCGTGGCCCTAGGAGCTGTCTAGCTAACAGCTCGTCCATTAGATTCTGCGTTCGACTTCTGTGTCACTCCGGAAACTCAATATAGTGAACTGGCAGAAACTAGAAATAAAAAGATCCGTGAGTGTAACAGTTGCCGTGGAACTACTGCTGTACGGGACTAATCTTAACCCGACACGCACGAACAGTGTTGAAGACTCAGCCAGTTATTTGGAGTCGGTCTTCAACCATTGCAACCAAACTGATTTTGATCAAGCTGTAAAAACCCACTAGACAACAAGGAATAACAGACCAGAGATTCAGTCTACTCCTGACCAGAGTAGCATCTCACCGTATCCGCACAACACGGATCCGCGACCAAAAATAAGGAAATCAACTCGAAGACTACTTTGTATAAATTCACGATTAATAAAGTATCTTCATTAATTATAATACTAGTATCCAATTTATTCCCCAAACGTTAACATCAATTAATATAGATACCACAGGTAAGTACCACGTTGTAAAAGCAATAAAGTCGGATCACGACAACTTATTCATGACAAGTGAAACGCGAAAATCCGTTTTCGCGCTTAATCATTGTCGGTGAATTCCGTTTCCTTCAATTTTTAAAAAAATGAACTTTATTCAAGTTTACGAACTTGAACTTCGTTAAAGTTTATTTTTCTAACTGATATTTCTAACAGATATTTCTAACTGATATTTCTAACTGATATTTCTAACTGATATTTCTAACTGATATTTCTAACTGATATTTCTAGCTGATATTTCTAACTGATATTTTTAACTGATATTTCTAACTGATATTTCTAGCTGATATTTCTAACTGATATTTTTAACTGGTATTTCTAACTGATATTTTTGAGATACATTTTACAAATGTACAATGTGGTGACCTCAAATCCATTTTGAGTATTTCACGATATTTTTCCTTAATATTTTATTAAATATTTATTTGATGCAGTTTTGCTCAGAGATGAGCAAAATTGCCTAAAGTCTTGAAAGGGTGGCACATGCCAACTCCTCCCCTTCACCAATAATCAATAATTTTTTATCAACAAAAAAATTGGCGATAAAAAAGTTGGCGAGAATAAATTGCACAATTTACCACATGTTAGAATTTTCAAAATTCTAACATATGGTTAATGTATTTACTTTATACATTGTGGATGTAAATTTTGAATTGTAAAGTGTGAATTCACACAATTTCACATTTCTTTTATCTATTATCTTATTTTATCTTCACATTTTCCCCGATAACTTTTTTTTTTTATCAACTCAAAGATTACAAACCTAGTACTGTATAGGCACAATTCAAATCCAACAGTCCCACTTACAATTAAAAAACCATGACTGCAAGAATCCTCTTTTCTGGTAAAATATGTTGCTAATTACATACTTATAATTCAATTGATTAACAATTTCAGTTTTTGCCATATCTTGCATTTGGTGTATTACCAATGCCTGTACTGATGGCTTTGTCCGTCTGGATAAAGGTTGTTATTACTTTTCCAACGAGAATTCAATCAGCTGGTTTGATGCACTAACCAACTGTGGAAATCGGAACTCACAGTTAGTGAGCATTGAAACGATCGAGGAATCTTTCGCAATAAATCTTCATCTGCACCGCAAACATGGCCACAGTACGTACCCGTGCATATGAAATATGAAATTATTGCTGCCTAAAAACAAAAACCAAACCATAGTTTTATGACCTAGCAGGTCACTGAAGAAATTTCAAGCATCTAAATTCTGTTTAACTTCCAGATAGAGCCGGTTACTGGACTTCAGGTTCTGATGCCTTCCGACACGGTCATTATACCTGGATGACTAAAGGAAAGCCATTTGCTTATGTAGGTTGGTGTCAACACGAACCTAACAATGCGGGTGGTAATGAACATTGTGTTCATCTACTTTATGAGTCGAATAAAAACACTTGTTGGAACGATGCTAACTGTTATGATACTCACGTCGACAGGTTACCAATGCAGTTCATTTGCGAAAGAGAGCAATGACTCTAAATTAAAAATTAGTTAAGTTGTATTTACTCACTAAAAATTGATTCACACGAATAAAATTTTAAAATGAATAAATTGCGTAAAATATTGATTCAATTGGTGCAACACATCATTCATTTTCTAATGCAGGGTGCAACTGCTTTTGAAAATTTATTGAATTTTGAATTCCACTGCCAGACCAAATTCCCTAGCCCCAATTCGTGGTACACATTAGGCAGAAATTCGACTTTTGAATTTCATTGAATAACAGCTCGAATTGTAGTCACCCTATTATTCAAAAGCAACTTTTAATAATAATAAAAAAACCAAATGCCCAGTATTCAGAATTCACATTAGTCTTTTCTATAAACACATGTTTGGATATTAGTAACAAATACTAATACAAATACCATATCTGCTATAAATGAGCACTACACTGGTTTTGTAGTGGTACCACATGAGAGACAATTGCTTCTGACTCTTTCCACAGGGTCAATACTCAAAACAGGTGATTGCATTTGAGTACACTTTTTTGACGCTTCAATTCAGTTAAATCTTTCTTGAGATAAGTGATAAAAGCTACTTTCCGAGGCAGTAAATCCATCAGGACATTCTATACACCAGCAAAATAAATGCATAGAAATAATGATGGATATAACTAAAAAAAAAATTCAATTGTAAATGTACATATTCAACTTCAGCTTTTCTTATATAAACTTCCCACATAATTTGCCATAAATACAAATCAAAAATGCTAAGAATATTTTAACATTTTCTTTCACTTAACTGATTATTTTTATCATAGTTTTAAATGTTAAGTGAGCACAATAGAAGTGCAATTAAATGTTAAAATCTAAAGGAAATTAAAAGATCGAAATGTCAAGTCACTAATGATATCAAAAACAAATAGCTGTAACAAATTGTTCTCTACAACTTTGCAATTGGGACATTATGCGTAAAATGAATTGTTACCAAGGCGGGATACCGGAATTCCCCCGAGGTCTGACATATTCAGATTTCCCAGTACAAAATTTGTTTCCAGTTCAGCCCTGCAAAAGTTTAATCACTACAACCTCGCAGCCACTCATCTCATCAAATATTCATTTTTTAAACATTTCTGTGTTAACTACAAACTGACCATAATTCTTTGTGTTTTTTATGTCTCGTTCGAACAGTGCAATGTCTTTTGTGGTTTGTAGGAAGAGATATCAACAACTCATAAAACGGTAAAATAAACCTTAACCTAAACACTATGTAGAACTTTATGGAGTTTTCAAAGACCAAATAAAAACTTGGCGTTAATCGAGTTGCAAATTGTCGACTGATTTTATTCTTTGTAATAAAAGAGAAGTTGCCTAGTAATTACTATTTATTCATTCAATCCAGCACATAAAAATTTATATTTCGTGTATAGATATCTCATAAGTAATTTTATTATCATCATCTTGCGGCACAGTCACTTCGTCCTGGCCTTCAGTTTCGCATATGAAATGCATGGGATGTTTGCTGTGTGTCGTTGAATGAAGGCAACCTCTGTCATTCCAACACGCCCTTTTGTGGGGAAATTCAACATTTGTCAAGTGAACGCAATACTCGTCATTCTCCCAATTATTTGGTTCGCCATTACACCAAGCGGTGTAAGAAAAAGGTTCCCAAGTCGAAGCCCAAACAAATTGGGGTTTGACTGGACCTGAAACCTCTGCAACACAATTCAATATATAAATCTTACAAATTTTTTTAATTTTAAAAAATTCACAAAATCTAAAATTTACTTGCGAGTAAACCAGATGTCCAATAATTGACAGCCTTTAACTTCCCAGCTACAACGAAAAGCATTACAAATACTATAAAGCCATAAATGGGCATTGTTTACCATTTTCTTTTACCGCCTGGTGGAAAGTTAGTATTGCTTCTTCCTCGGTTTCAATGCTCAAGAGAGATGATTCCATATCGGCACATTTACTTGCCGATTCTAACCAAGTTGCCGGTTCGTCGGAATAGTAGTAACAACGACCTTCCAAGTCCAAGAATCCTTTAGGACACACAACACACAAACCCATCGAGTGTGTGCAGAAAACGACAAATAAAACTTTTTTTTTTAATTAAAAATTTAATTTAAAAAATCAAAAAAAAAATCAAATATTTATAATTTCTTACCTAAAATGGTCCGCATGATTTTGTACCAGAAGTTGAAACAAAATGAATAGTTTGACAGAAATCACATTTCCTTTATGTATTATTTCAATGCTGTGACATTCATCAAATAGCAAATGACCATTTAGTAAGTCGAGCATTATCAGCCTCCCACTTTCTTAAATGTCAATAAAAATGCAAAGATTTAATCAAGTTTTTATTAATTCCAACTGTTCACACGATTTAAAGTGTAGAATAAATAAAAATTACACTAATAGTAAGTTCACAAAATAAAATTTAAAAAAAAAAGAAAAAAAAAGACAGGAAATTTTAATGGATTGCTGTGGCAAAGCCCTAATGGTAAAAACAGCAAGGAGAAGCAGTGTGCATGGGGCAGCAATGCGCCAAGCCTGTTGTAATATGTAATTACAAATAATTTCATCAATTCCGTAATAAACTCTGTACAAAATTGTACACTGAAGACAAATTTTATTATCGTATGTACAAGCCAGCATCAATTTTACAGCAAAATAAACATAAGAAAATGTTTTTTTTTTAATAATTCCATTACGTAATTGTACTAAGAGTAGAACAGCAAGGTATAGTAGACCAGAGCCACCCAAATAGTGGCACCAGTATTCAGAATAACCCCAGAACTAATAAGTTTTTCTACTTTTCCCGTTTCTTCTGTTTCTTCTATTTGATTGATTTCCAAATTCTTGTATTTCATACTGTTGTCACATTCCACAGGTGGCAAATAGGCTTCGGTTTCGCATATGTAATGCATGGGATGTCTGCTGTGTGTTGTTGACTCCCAGCAACCTCTGTCGTTCCAACACGCTTTGGTGTTGTGAGATTGAAGATTGGTCAAGTGGATGCAGTCTTCGTCGTTCATCCAGTTGTTTGGTTCACCAGCACACCAGGCGGTGTATGTCAAAGGTTCCCAGGTCGATGACCAAACAAACTGGGAATCCCGTCTAGCCGAAACTCCTAATAAACCCATTATTACATATGTTTCACGCAGGTGTTAGTAAATTTATATTTTACTTGTCCCGGATGTCCAATACCCAAAAGGCTCTTTCTTGACTAGAAAGAAAATCATTACAAAATATAACGAACCATTTTCACAGAATTTGTAAGTTATTTTTGAAAACTTAGAAAATTGTGCCTAAAAAGTACAATTTAGTGTCTAAAAAGTACGATTTAGTGCCTAAAAAGTACGATTTAGTGCCTAAAAAGTACATTTTGTATCTAAAAAGTGCTTTTGTATCTAAATAATGCATTTTTATGTCTAAAAAGTGCATTTTTATGTTTAAAAAGTGCATCTTTGTATCTAAAAAGTGCATCTTTATGTCTAAAAAGTGCATTTTTATGTCTTAAATTGCATTTTTATGTCTTAAAAGTGCATTTTCATGTCTAAAAAGTAAATTTTTGTAACTTAGCAAGCAAAGCAACTACTATTTCCAAGCTAGCAGTACCTTAGCAGTACCTTAACAGTACCAACAGTGTAAATAAGAAGTAGTTACCATTTTCCTTAACTGCTTGATTGAACACTAACATTGCTTCCCGCTCTGTTTGAATGCTCAAAAGAAATGAATGCATTTCAATACATTTTCTTGACGCATCTATCCTGTTTGCTGTGTCTTTGGAGAAGTAGTAACAGCGACCACCCAAATCAATAAATTTATCTGGACATTCAACACACAGCCCAAATGAGTGTGTGCAGCAGATGAGGAATAAAACTGATGTAAAATCAATAAATTCAATAAAAATCAATGTAAAAGAGTAAAAATTCAATTTCCAAGTTTTCTTACCCAAAATGATTTTCATACTTTTGTTCCAGAAGTTCAAACAAAAAATAATTGTTTGATAAAGAGTTGGCTTTCTTTATTTCCATTTCGTGACATTATCAAATGGGAAATAAGCACAATCTAATTAGAAACATGCGTATTAACTTGTTGGCATTTTCAAATGTCAATGTAAGGTGGGAAACAAACACGATTAGATTTTGATTAAAAATGAAGAAATTGTGTTTACGCTCACAACTAAATCACGTTTCTAATAGCTTGGTTTGCGTCATTCCAGTAAATTTTAAAAAATGTTCTGCATTAATCCGGCCATGATTACGTAAATACAGTAAAAAAAAAAAAAGAAGGCGGAAGTGACGCTCTTGACGTACGTCGTAATTAAAGAACGTTAGGTTGGGTTTAGGTTAGGTTGTTTTGGGTCTTTTTTGGTCCCCCTGCAAACCTAACTGGTATGTTCTAACCAAAGAATTGTTAAATTCACGAAAATAAACTCGAGCGACCGACCATTACCATGAAATGTAAATCGAGTGTTTATTGTAGCACTTTCACTAACAATTTATAAACAATTAAACGGCTTTCTCCATATACATTTTTAGCAATTTTTTGAAATCTGTTGATTTATAAACCGTGTAAAAGCAAAATCGTGTAAAACAAGTGCCGTGTAAATCGGGGGATAAGTGTAATACAAATAAAAGAAAATATAAATAAAATAAACAAAGAAATTATAATAGAGTAGGCTTGTTCTCACTTTTAATTTTATTTTTGACGTAGAACGGACGTAAAACTACTTCCGTTCTACGTCTTAGGGATCAATCGAGCCAGAATTGAGCAACAGAGTCGGATGCAATGGAAGTTACAACAAATGCTCACGGCGCTGCTCACGGCGCAACAGTGAGCATTTGCACAGAATAACACAGAACGGCCACTGCGCCCACCGCCTTTGATGTTTAGTGCAGCTATTGTTGCATCACAAACGTCACAGACGACAGTCGCCACCGCCAGAAAATTAGGCTCCGCCCATCTGCAAGATGGCGGTGAAGTGGCCGTTCTGTGTTATTCTGTGGCTTATTGTTGTTGTTTAGGGTTCGGAATCAATGGCAAATGGCATCTCGACAGATTATAGACTGCTGCAAAAAAAATCTTATTGAATCAAAAAGCATTTACTCGGTTATCTGACAACCGACGCTGTAGATGTAGATTTGGATTTTCCTGCTCACACCTTGCTCACAGCCAAATCACCTCAGCCAAGTCAAAGTAGTTTGATACATTCCCACAGGTAAATTTAATCGATTTGTTGTGTGCCCTGTATCCTCCGCACCCCAACTTCTAGCTGGCCATAACACCTACTATTACTCAGGCAAGAATATGCAGGAAAACCTTTTTTCCAACTTTTATTATGCGTATAAACGACCAAGCGCAAAATCTTACATTTTGCAGCTATGCAATAAAAACTCACTTGTAATGTGAATACAACAAAAAGAATAAATACTCAGTCAAACAGTGACCACAAACACAATGAAATGCAAGTATCAATACAAAAATTCTCAGTGAATATGTGAAGCAATCAAACCAAACAAACGTCATTTTACCACAGTTGTACTACCAATACGACACACGAGCAGGCGACCAAAATAATTGTGGTAGCCGGCAAACCGACCCCTGAACCGACAAGTTTCTCTACTTCCCCATTTTCCTCCACGCTGTTACTGTTTTCCGAACTTGTAATTTCGGCGCTTTTCAAAGTGGTGGTGGCTTCGGTACAACCACTGCATTTTACCGGACCCAAAAGTGCTTCAGATTCACAAATGTAACGCATCGGATGTTTGCTGTGGGTTGTAGATTCTAAACAGCCTCTGTCATTCCAACAAGCTTGCGTGTTGTGAGGTTCAATATTTGTCAGGTGGACACAATACTCATCAGTGTTCCAATTATTCGGCTCACCACCACACCAGCTGGTATACGTGAAAGGCTCCCAGGTGGATGCCCAAACAAATTGAGGTTTTCTTGTCTTTGAAACTCCTAGAAAACAGTTAAATAACACACACACCAATTTAAAAAAAGTCCAAAAGAAGCCGGTAAGGCAGTGGTTCTCAATCCATAAAGTGAAAATTAAAAGAAAAACTAAAAAGCGTCGTTAGGTTATTAATTTAAGAATTTACCACTAGCTTCGATAATGTTCCCTGGTGCTTTGACGACCAATGAGATTGGCGTAACAAAACGGCTATCGTTTGTCCGATCAATCCCGAAGCGCGTAACAAACCCCATTCGCCTTCTGATTGGTGGCCGTAGGTGGCTGCATTCACCATTTCGATAATGCACGCTTGTCCAAAACCAAAATACAAATGGCATTTTGATCCCATTCGAACACTTCGTGGTCGTTTCTCCAATTTTCTATCGGTAAATTCTCTCATAAAATACACCTCGCGCTTGAGTAATTGTCAAATTTAGGTCAGCACTCATCTTTTTGTCAGATAAGATCACTCGTAATCTTATCAGACAAAAAGATTCGTCCGGACCTAATTATTTGACAATTACTCGGCGTGCTCGGTGTATTACTACTGAGAGTTTGACATTTACTATTTGTTTTTGGGACATTCGCGGCAAAACTAATTTTGTTAAATTGAGAAACATTGCCTTAAGAATATCCTGAGAATAAAAAAATTTACTTTTTCCGGACGTCCAATACCCTACTGGTTCTTTCTTCACTAAAATTAAAATCATTATGAAAATATTATCGTATGTTCCGTATTTGAGCAGGAATTACCATTCAGCTGTATTGCTTGATTAAAAATTATTGTGGCTTTTTCTGCAGTTTCAATGCTCAAAAGAGATGAGTTCATTGCAGCACATTTTCTTAGCGCTTCTAACCAGTTTGCTGTATCTTTGGAGAAGTAGTAACATCGACCTTCCAAGTCCACAAACTCATCTGGGCATTCAGCACTCAACCCAATTGTGTGAATGAAGAAAATGACAGAGAAAACTAAAAAAATAAAATATATTAAGATTGAACAAAATTCCATTCATTTTCAAGTTGCTATACCCAAAATGGTGATCATGGTATTGATCCAAAGTTCAAACTAAAAATGATAGTGTTTGAGTGTTCAGTCCCTGTAGAAGAACGTGTTAAATACTCGGTATTTTAACCTACGCAAACTGAAAAAATATTACTCAACTTCCCTCATTTCAATTATAAAATTGCGGATAAGGATAATCTGAGGGGAAATTTTCATATTAAACTTTTCACATTTTTAAATGTCACTGAATTTTCAGTGGTTTTAGTTTCCTTTTAGATAATTGTAAAAAAAAATTTTAAAGGTAATTCCCCTTTCTATTTCTAGGAAATACGCAATAACCTAATACAATTCTGAGAAAAATATTAGATAGGTTTAGTTTTAAAAAGAAAAGTAAAAAACGTCTTTTTTTCCTTTTGCATAAAGAAAAAAATACCTTTTGCTAGTTTTGTTGCAAACCGGAAGTGACGTAGAAACCGTCATTTTTTCCCTCGATTTACAAGGCGCTTGTTTTACACGATTTCGCTTTTACACGGTTTATAAATTAACAGATTTAAAAAAATTGATAGAAATGTATATTCCGTTCCATATACGCCTATGCAAAGATTTGATGACACTTTTGAATTTTATTCCTTTGGTAACACTGATAAAAACAACAGGGGATTCCCGGTGTTAAACAACAGGAAATTCCAGGTGTTGTAAAATACGTATATTGCATTACATTATAAACTAAGTATAATTTTAAGTTTTCTAAGATGTCTTACTTTTGTTTTACTTAAATAAATGACTGAATCATGCACATTTTAGGGTTATTTTACTTAGCAAAATCCAAGATTTCAATTTACACGATTTTGTGCAAAACCTATCTTCCGTGTAAATCGGGAGATAGGTGTACAGTAAAAAAAAAATAAACTAAAGTAAACATAACAAGCAAAAAATTACAATTTATTTCCACTTGATTTCATACAGCCGCATACAAACTAAAATTTAAATTTCATGGATGCTTATCTCATAAGCAATTTTGTCATCCTCATTATCAACCTTATAACCACCAGCGGTACAATCGTTACATTTTGCACACTCTTCACATTCCGCAACGGATGAAAGCTCTTCAGTTTCGCAAATGTAATACATAGGAGCCTTTCGATGTGTTGTTGAATGCACACAACCTCTATCATTCCAACAAGCTCTGGAGTTATGTCGTTGAAGAGTTGTCAAGTGGACGCAATACTCGTCGTTATCCCAATTATTTGGCTCGCCGTTACACCAAGCAGTGTACGTAAAATGTTCCCAAGTCGATGTCCAAACAAACGCAGGTTTTTGTACATTTGAAACTTCTGTTAAATGATTACAAAACTCAAAAAAACAGTTCCATATCCTTACCAAACTAGAATCATCATTGGACCAATAATCATTGATATTTAGTTGGTGTTGCTTATTACAATATTGATACTTTTAAATCAATGACCACTCTTACAGCATATCTTAGGCCATTTTCTTTTTCCCTTTTCCCTTTTTTATTGTGTATGCTTTCCTGCATTGCCATAACTGATTTTGCATGAAAATAGATAATGGGCACCTGATAGATTAGGACAGCCCTGGAAACAGGTGGCCAGCATAGTTAGTTTATTTATAATTTAGAACATTTAGGCTTAAGTTTAGCCAGCACTTGCACGAGGTGCAGGTGCACTTATATATGTATATTGTTTAAGTTCTTTTTTCTTTGCACATTTTATTCTGTGCTGTTACTATCCAAGTCGGATAGTAGAATAAAGCGTTGTTTTGTTTTGCCAAGCTGTGCAACAAAACAGCGTCGCACATTTCCAAGGGAATTTACGTGCGCCTTTTGTTGAGCTGCTTTTCAGCGGCAGATTTGCTTCCATTGCGCTGCATATCTAGTATTCATCATTCAAACCCCCACAATTTGGTTCGACTTTACGCAGTGCTTTAGAGGATGGTAAATATGAGTGGGACTACAATGCGGTAAACCAACTAAACACCAAGTTTAAAATAATGTTGGACCAATCATATATTTGAATAATTCAAAATTCGAACTGTACTTGTAAGCAAGCCAGATGTCCAATACCCTATTTCGTTATTGTTCACTAAAAAATGAAATCATTAGAAAGTTTAAAGTGACCATAAATGAGCACTAGTTACCGTTCAGCTTGACTGCCTGCTTGAAAACTAACATTGCTTCTTTCTCGGTTTCAATGGCCAAAAGTGACGCTTCCATTTCCGTACATTTTCTTGATGCTTCCAACCAGGCAGCTGTTTCTTTGGAGAAGTAGTAACAACGCCCCTCCAAGTCGACAAATCCTTCTGGGCATTCAACACAAAGCCCCAAGGAATGTGTGCAGAAAATGATGAATGCAACTACCAAAAGAAATTAGCTCAAATTTTGATCATTTCATCTAATTTCAAGTATTCTCTTACTTAAAATAATCTTCATGGTTATGTTAGAGAAGTACACACCAAATCTGATAATGTGGTGTGAAGTTGGCTTCTTTTATTTCAATTTCATGACATTATCAAATGGCAAATGCAGATGGAAGTGGGTATTAACAGTTTAACATTTTTAAATGTGCTTATCACCTTGATTACTTTAATCATGATTTTAATGTCAAGTGGGCACAATTTGAGTGCAATTAAAAAAAATGTGAAGAAATGCACCATTACCTTATAGCATTTTCATGTTTTGAAAGATCAATGGTAATATATTTCATTTGTCGTCACAAAAGAGCGCTCTAGCAATCAAAGACCACTCATTTCAACCACATGGTGCATCCGGTGTATTCGGTACGGACTGGACATAGCACCATCTGGACAACTGTGTGGTCTGGACAGATCTGCTAGGACCCGAACCTAACTAATACCCAGCAATAGAAAATTTGTTCCTCTGTCAGGATAGTTCCTTCTTCTAAACTCCAGACAACAAATGTGACCCGTATATCGAAAAATTGTGTAATAGTTCAGACAAATTTTTCGTTCTTAATTAACTGCGCATGCGCATTCAACTCGTCACCAATATGTGTGACGATCTCATTTCGTCAAAAAGTCGCAAAAGCGCACTATTCTTTTGAACAGCTCCAAAATCGAATTGCACACGCGATTAAGGTGCAAATAATAAATTGCCACTGCAATAAAGTTTATGTGTTAGAAGAAGTAGTCAATTCTTTGCTAAACACATGAATAGAATAATTAAAGATGATAAACACTGCCGTATTTTTCTCACCTTGTTAACTATCGAAAAATCTGCCATTTTTCTCTACGACGTTATCAAAAGGGGAGTTAAAGTTCACATGACTTTTAATTCTAAGTACTCCCGGAATGAGAGTATTTCCTAGATATCCCCAGGATTAAAGGGACTCTTGGATAAACCCATCCCATTGAATGAATTCTTGGGTGAACTGATCCCATTGGAAATTTGCTAATCTCTTCACTAATCCTTTTGCTAGTATAAATAGCAGGATTTCACTGGAAATCATTGCTTGCTTGCTTACCTTAAACTGATTACTCACACTAATTTGGTCCTTTAAATATCCACTTTATGGCATGCCGTGTGCATGCCGCCTGTAAGAGGACGAAATTAGTTCCAATGTGTCGGACAAATGCACGTAAAAATGTCATTTGCCCTCAGGGCCGGCCACAAGGGGAGTGCAGCGGATGCAAGGCACCCGAGCCCCAGATTTATGAATGGGGCCCCGGAAAAATAAAACAAAAAAAATTAGCACGATTAAACCAGAAAAACGAAATTAAATCACTCAATAATTCAACAAATAGGAGACCCACAATTTTTTTTCGCACCCGGGCCTCATTTTGGAGAAGGCCGGCCCTGATTGCCCTGCCTGAATGGTGTTCGAACAATTCGTCGAAGCCGTTTCGTCGACTCACCAATTCGTCGAAAAATTCGTCAAACCTCTTCAACAAATGCATACGTCAGACAAATCTTCAATGTAACTACTGACTGTTCAGATCAAGCAAATCAGATGCAAATCTAATTGCATATTTCAATTGATTTTCTATTAAATTTATTTATATTTAAAAAAAATTCGCAAGCATGCTACAATTATAATACATAAAACGAGTTTAACAAGTTGGAATGCTGGATGTTTATTTCAAAGTACCCAACAATTTTCAACCTGTACATGAACACTTATTTCCAATTCCATAAACTTAGACTTGTTTAATAATTATCTGATAATCTTTTTTGTCTTCTTCCTGGGGAGGCAAAACATGTTTGGTTTCACACACATAATGCATAGGATGCCTGCCATGTGTTGTTGACTCTACACAACTTCTATCATTCCAACAAGGTCTGCTGAAGATAGGTTCAACATTTGTGATGTGGACACAATACTCATCATTTTCCCAATTGTTTGGCTCCCCACGACACCAGTCGGTAAAAGTAAAAGGCTTCCAGGTCGAAGTCCAGATAAACTCGGGTTCCTTCACCGCTGACAGTTCTTTAAAATGGTTAAAAACCACAATTAACAACAAGTTAATAAAAAAAAGTTAGCTATCAAGCAAATAAAATATAACATTGCTTGAATATCACATTTCTCGCTTTTATTTTTTCGAGCATGTTTAAGGCGAAATAAAAGATCACAGATCAGCCGTTCTCAGACTAAGCTCCGCAGGCCCGTTGTTAACCATTGTTTATTTTGTACACAAGTTCGGAGGCACCACACCAGAAGAGCCGTTTAAGATTGAAAAGCTTAAATTTAGAGGATTCAACTGGTGTAGCAAAATTACGTTTTCTGGCCCAAAAGTAGATTACATTCGTGTACAATCGTGGTGACGTAAAATGTTCACGCATACCTTGATCAACTAACTTGGCTTGGGTTAGCATTGATATTATAATGCTAACCCAAGCCAACTTAATTGACCAGAGTATGCGTGAACATTTTATGTGTCCACGATTATACATCGCTATATACAAGGTCGTATCGTTTATTTGACGATCATTTATTCGACAGTCATTTATTCGCTGGTAAATCTAACCAAACCTCATCTAACCTCACCTCACCTAACCTAACCTAACCAAACCTTATCTAACCTTACCTAACCTAAACTAAACTAAACTCATATGACCAAAATACAATTCATTCCTGGTGAATAAATGAACGGACGCCCTGTAGACTACCTTATTACTTTGATAAACTACTTCTTCCGCGTAACTATGGTTAACTTGTTAATCATCGAATTTTAGACATATTAAAGATACGCAATAATAAACTACCTTTATTATTGCGTATCTTTAATATGTCTAAAATTCGATGATTAACTTATTACTTTGCTTTGGGAAGTACGCCGTAAAATGCGAGTCTGGCCCGATCTTGGAATCTATTTGGCCGGTCCTTTGTATGGCATGCCGTAAAAGTCGATTTCCCCTCAGCAATTTCCTTGCAAGAATTTCCCAAGAAGAATATATTGAATAAATCCCACTATTCGTGTTATCCAGCATTGCCAGATAATTCTAATTATCCCACACCCTGATTAAATATTAGGGCATACCCTCCAAAGTAAAAGAATTGCCACTTATGTTTTTATGATCCACAGAGACATGCTGACTGTGACTGCAATATCCAATGGAAATAAACCCCAAGTCATCCTGTGTATTCTGACTCAAACTCCACTAACAGCGTAACATGCGCCCACATTTACCCTCCACATATTTGGCTGTTAGTTGCCACTCCTTGATTCAACTTATGTAAAGCAGCTTTTTAAATGAAAAACATTACTTGTCCATACACCAGATGTCCAATACCCTATAGCCAATGCCTGGGATTCTAAAAGTGAAATAATACAAATAAACTACAGTTATATAGAAGCACAAAGAAGCAGTTCAATTACCATTTAGTGTCACGGCATGGGAGAAAATTGAAGCTGATTCTTCCTCCGTTTCAATACTCAACAGTGATGAACCCATATAGTCACATTTCATTGCTGCTTCTAACCAGGTTGCTGATTCTTCAGAGAAGAAATAACAACCACTTCCCAAGCTCTCAAACTCATCTGGGCATTCCAGACACATGCACAGTGAGCATGTGCACAAATTGATAAACAAAACTTTGTTTTAAAAAATTAATAGTCTTCATTTTGTTGAATTTTTATTTGTTTCTTACCTAAAATGATCCTCATTGTTGGAAACCAAAAAGTCAAACCACGTGTGGTAAAGTCTAGTATTGAGTTTGTTACTTTTATTACGATCTTATGACATTATAAAACGGCAAGTGGACATTATCAGATGGCAAGTGAGCATTATCAAATGGCAAGTGAGCGTTATCAAATGGCAAACGAGCATTATCAAATGCCAATTTTGGTGAAAAAAGTTTAATTTTCAGAAGAGAAAAGAAAAATAAAAGCATTTCCTATTTTATGACTTGAGTTCATGGCATTTTCTAAATTTGTTCACAAATTTTGTAATTAATTGAAACTGGAAATTGCAAAGTGTGCAAATTCCTGTAAATCACAACAAAATTTGTAAAATCAGCTCAAAATTCATGCAGTTTTAAAAGAAAAAATATCGTGTAATTTAATTATTAACTAATTTAAATAATTTAAATAACTATTTAAATAATTTTAACTACATTTTATTTGTTATTTATAAAAAAAAAAATTTATAAATAAAAGAATTTCTTTTTTGATAAGTGATTCTCAAATGTTGCGACCAGTGACGCACCCACAAATTTATTTCATTTACCTATTTTCCTCAAAGTTTCTCAATAAACATCAAAGTTATTGATAATCCAATTCAAAAATTCAAAATTTTCTACAAATGACATCAGACTTCTAACACAAATGCAAAGTTTAGTCCTCAAGAAAGATTCACAACTTGGCTCACTAACCACTCTAGTGCATCATACTGATGCTTAGAAAATGTCCCAATAAGCCATTTCCAGTATCGTATATAGTATATAAATGGCCTGGGTTTAACAACCCAAATGAACAATGTCATTCTAACACACCGTATTTCGATTGTTTATTTTTGTTTGTTGTTGTTTTCATCTGGGGAACCAGACAAGCCTCCGTAACAGAATGCATACAGAGACTGGTGCTGCCCTCCGTAGTCTTTCACGCAAACCAGTTGACTAATGGCTGCCTCCAAGGTAGGAGGACATGCTGGATGTTCTCTGAAGTGTCTTAACCACAACACTACACCACACATTACACTACACTACACATTACACTAGTTAAAGCAGAGTAAACTTGATTCTCCAACTACGCAACTAATACAAGGAGTGTTCCGCGAACACGACAAGCAAGTCACACGTTGAGTCGCTGTACAATGGCTGAAATTAAACAAATATGTAATGTCAGCAAGAAGCGGTGAAGTACGGTTGAGTATCAGATCAGAAATGAGCTCAGAATATTCTGGCTCATTCCAAATTGACTCAGGACATGCGCAGATGTGTTCCCAGAAACTCGTGCACACTTAACAGTTGTTAGAAACCATTAAGTCTGCAGAGCATTTAGCGCTCAGGGGGGTAACGTCTACGAAAATCTGGTGAAGGGGAGGAGTTGGCATGTGCCATCCCTTGAGACATTAAATAAATATTTAATAAGATATTGTTGAGAAACGCAGTGAAATCCTCAAAATGGATTTGAGGTCACTTCAATTCTTAACCAAGTTCAGTTTATTTATTTGCGTAGACAAAGTGCTAATTGGAGAACCGACTTCAGGATGTCAGAGAAAATAATATCGCAACACAATACAAACCATTGATTGCAGCAACATAAAACAGGATATTAAACAAAATCATCCAGTTAATTGATATTATCTTGAAACGATACACATGAGTCATTATTGTGTGTATAAACATTACAGAACAACGCTATATAAGAAAGAACGAGTAAATTCATATTCGTTTCTACACTTCCGTTGACTTAATGGCTACTGGAAAATTGAGAGTTCGTAAGTTATCTTGTACTAAATTAAAAATATTTTTGTCTAAAAATACATTTTTCTGTCTAAAATTGAATTTTGACTTCAAAAAGCAATTTTCGTGTTAAAAAAAATGAATTTTCGATCCATTCGTTAGTTGAATAAAATGATAAAATTTTTAATCGCCATTTGCTTGCACGAGACCCAAAAACGATGCTATAAACCGGCCTAAAAACATATTCACATGTAGACATATTTTTTGCATTTTGTTTTGGCTGTTTATATAAATACCAAAAACCACACGAACAGAAACTTTGAATGCGCCTATCGTAATTAGTGAAACGTTTTATATATTTGAATATTTCAGTGGTCACCATTTACTGCGTGATTGGTGTTGGTGGTTGCCCAACTAATTTCGTACATCTGGACAAAGGTTGCTACTATTTTGCAGAAAAAACTGGTACTTATCTTGAAGCTACTACATTTTGTGAAAACCACGATTCGAACCTTGTAGCCTTGGAGTCACAAACCGAAGCAAACATTATAATTGAGTACATAGGAAAACACTTTATCAAACGTTAGGAAACTCGTATGGGAAATTCCGTAGAATCAGTGCACAAAATATGCCCAAAAAAAATAAACAATTTTGCACGATACATTAAAAAATATATTTTTGAGATTAAATTAACTCTAAATAATAATTCGTTCAAACTGCGTAAGTGCAAAGATTTAAATTATGAGCCATAACCCAAAAAAAAATAACCCTATCCAAACTTCCGTAAAGATTATTGCAAATGGCGCCCAGTTTGATGATCTACTGCCTCAAAACAGTTCTAAATGTAATTTTTCAGTTGTTTAAAATGCTGTTTAATTTAAATTACTGTTTTTGTGCAATTTTTCTACACAAATTCCTTGCTAAAGAAGCGAAATAAATATATACGTTTTTTTGTGTCTATATACTTTCAGCTCCTCCAAATTTTTGGACCAGTGGTCATGATTTTAACGGAAATCAGAATTTTTATTGGATGAGCACAGGGAAACGAGTTAGCGTATCAAATTGGTGTAGTAACGCACCAGGCACAGGATTTTATAAATGTATTAATATTCATAGAATATTTGGAAAAATTTGTTTGAATGACTATGGTTGTGACAAAAAAGAAACAAATATATATGGTCCAGAACCGTTTCGATTTCTTTGTGAACATAGATGGGAATTCGATTAATAAATGAAACGAATATTATTGTTGTCCTTGTTGGGATGTAGAATGTACAGCGACTCGATCTGCCGCGTCCTCAATTTACCGCGACCAAATTTCGTTTTTAGTTCTGTATCCATGTACCGCGACTCGATCTACGGCGAATTCTGCAAACACCGCAAAATGATTATTTGTTGCGCAGATTCATTGTAAATTTTTAAACTTTTCTGAAGCAACATTTTACACCAATATATCGCCGTAATGACGATAATTAGCCTTTAAAAAGTCAATTTTGGGTTGCAAATGTCAATTTTTTAGCTAAAATAGACGTTTGCAACCCAAATATTGATTTTTTTATAAGCCAATAATCGTCATTGCAACATTGCATTGGTCATTTAGCCCAAAAATTGACAATTTTAGCTCAAAAATCAACGTTTGCAGCCCCAAAATTGACTATTTATAGACCTATAACCGTTAATGTTTTAGCTAAAAACGACGATATAAAAATAATTGGAATAAATATAACGCCACAAACAATAAATGCTAAAATAAAAAACGCCGGCACAAACACATGCTAAAATCTAAATATCTAAAATAAAAAAACCGCTACAGTGAAAAAGACCAAAAATAAAATGCTAAAATAAAAAATGTCATTACCAACTACACACAAATTTCCACTCAAGGGATGTCCGTTGAACCTGCGAAATCTCGAAAAATCTCGCTAGAACTTGTGAAATCTCGAAAAATCTCGCTAAAACTTGTAAAATCTCGTAAAATCTTGCGACAACTCGCAAAATCTAGTGAAATCTCGCGAGATTATGTTCGGCTTCACACACATAATACATAGAATGCCGGCCAGACATAACTTAATTTATCACTTTATTAAATAGAAGAATAAAATTTTAATAACAGATTTCAGGATGTCAGAGAAAATAATATTCCAACACAATACAAATAATTAATTACAGCAACATAAAAAAGAAAATTAAACACAATCATTCAGTTATATTGTCTAGAAAATATATACATGGGTAATTATCGTATAAAATTCGAAGACTATGATTATATAAGACAAGAATAAAAAATATATTACTTTCTACACTTCACTTTAACATCATGGCTACAGGGAAATTGAAAGCTCGTAAGTTTTCGTGTATCAATTTGAAATATTTTTGTGCCTAAAAATAATTTTCTCAGTCAAATCGTATAAAAAGAAATGTTTAGGCTAAACATGTATTACTTACATATATAATACTTATCACATCCATCGCCGGTGGATGTGATAAGTAATTTATTTCAACATTTTTTAATTGAAATTTTAGTGGTCACCATTTGCTGCATGATTGGTGTTAGTAGTTGCCCCTCTAATTTCGTACATCTAGACGAGGGTTGCTACTATTTTGCGCTCGAAACTGGTACTTTTCTTGAAGCTGTTGAATTTTGTCACGACTACAATTCGGAGCTTATAGCCATGGAAACACAATACGAAGCTGACGTTATACTAGATTATATAAGGAAAAACTACGTCACACGTTAGGAAACTCAATTAGAAAATTGTGTAGAATTTGTGCACAAAACATGCCCAACAAAATTAATGTCAGACAGTTCCGCACGACACATTAAAATACATTTTTTAGATTAAATTATTTCCAAAGTTCCTACTATTTTTGTGCACATTTTCTACATAAATTCCTCGCTAAGGAAATAAAACAAACAAGTGATTTCTCTTTGTGATTATACTTTTAGCGCCTCCAAATTTTTGGACCAGTGGTTATGATTTAAAAAGAAATGGCAAGTTTTATTGGTTGACCTCAGGAGAAGAAGTTAACTTATCAAGTTGGTGTAAGGACGAGCCAAACAACTTTCACAATGTGGAATATTGTATTCACATTAATAGATTGTATGGAAGTATTTGTTTGAATGACTATAATTGTGAATCTAAAGCATCAACCATATTTGGTACAGAACCGTTTCGATTTCTTTGTGAATATAAATGGGATTTGTAACCACAATTAAATAAAAAGAATATTATTGTTATTTCTATTGAATCTTGTTGAATAAGAGATTTCAACTTATTGTTATCACTTCCATGCTCACATACATAATCTTCCAGACAGAAATCTGAAAAAAGTCTGTTACAAATACTGTTACATTTGAGGCAATTAATAAACAAAACA
>JAQFXT010001085.1:0-21092 GCA_034683725.1 Strigamia crassipes | reverse complement strand
TTTTCTCTAACAACATCTAGATAGTATGACAAACATATTATTGTTATCTAACCAGATGTCGGATCAAATGCACCACACTAACCTTACCTAACCTATACTAAACTCATATGACCAAAATACAATTCATTCCTGGTGAATACATGATCGTCAAATAAATGACCGGACACCGTAACTAGAAATCCCAACAGTCCACACGTTGAATTGTTGTCCCATAGAATCGTCCACAATTGATTGTCGCGATATCTTACCAATGAAATTTTTACAGAGTTTATTTCATTTGTAATCACTTTTTATGAGTACATTTTTTTAGTTGTGATGATGCTTACTGTGAGTATGGTCAAAGCTCTAAGTTGTAGTAGTACTTCCCTGCTGCCAACTTTAACTGAATTTTCAAAGTGCGCCACGGATGACCCTGAGGAGTGTTGCAAGTAAACATTTATTTCCCTTGTTATTTTCGAAATATTTCTAAATTTTGTTGTTGTTTTAAACTAGGGCTAATGAGAATGAGAAACCAGCATGTGTCTCAAATAGCGCATGGAACCTTTGCCAAAACTGTCAAATATTACGAAATGAAGTTTACAAACTGCTGGACAGTATACCATGCTAATTTCTTGAAAGAGGTCAAGAAAATATTTTTCAACTTTTATTTTTAACATGTATTAATTTATCTATAATTTGTCATTTTAGGTTGTCGATTTTTAAAATTATTGCACCAAATTAAGTAATATCAGTAAAATATTGTATTGGCATAAAATAATTTTTAAAAAAAATTAAAAATGCACCCATTGATTTAAAAAATGTATCTGCACTTGGAATATTTAAATCAAATTCAAATCATACATTGTTTCCTGTATTAATTATTACAAAATAAATGCAAAGACAAGTTTTACCTATACTTATCTTGAAGGTTGCAAAGCATGGTCCCGTCTTGAATTAATTAATCTATTTGTGTATTGATAATTTGATCCAAGTCTTCACAATTCAAGTATGGAAAATTATAGCTGAAACAATGACAATTTTTATTTTTACAGCTGCGAACACGTAAAACTTCATTATATTCGATAAATTGATAACAAATCAGACAATCAGATGACTACAACTTACATATACGTAATTTCTCTTTTCGATCAGAACGAAAACTTTATATTCCATGACACTATCAAGTATTCCTCGTGCGGTTCAACTGTTATCAAAATGGCGGGTCTTGGCTTGCTAAGTCGGCTGTGGTTCATGGATGCGTCGTCCCCATACCTAGCTATCATCTGATTGGTTAAAAGTTACGTCATCGTTTACGACACAATTTTACATCGAAAATGTCGCTTTAAATTAAATTCACAAAAACATAACCTGAAATAAAAATAAAACCGTAATTTAACGTAATTTAATGTAATTTTCCATGTGTTTTTGAAGTTTGAAGAATTCATTTTCTTAGGCTCAGTGTGACTTTGAGGCCTTACGATCTGGAGGCCCTTCCTGCAACCTTTTTCGGGGCCCTAATTTGAATAATATTTTTTAAAAAGTTTTTTTTTTTTTGGAATTCAGGGGCCCCAGCGACTGCGAGGACCTATAAATCCGTTTCTGCAGGGGCTCTAATTCTACAATTTTAATTTTGTTGAGGATTTTACAATTTCGATAGTTCTACGTCAAAAACAAAAATATTTAATTATCTAAACAAAATAACTGACAAAAATTCGATTGTAAATGCTCTGAGAAAATCTGCGCTCTATTGACAAAACCTAAATTTCCCCCTGCAATTTAGATATTGATTTATGTACAGTCAAACATCGTTATAACGAATTTTTTTCAGCACTGTAACTGAAAACAAATTCATGTTTATCATAAAAAACATTATTTATTTATACACAAAGTGATTTTTGTTTGAATTTAACGTCATACTTTAAAAAAAAAATAAAATGTTCATTTTTATCAATTTAAAAATACTTGCAGAAATTAGTAAAGTTTTTCAACAAGGTCTCCAAACATCTTACAAATCACAAATACCAAATACCTACCTCTTGCAGCAAGTCGAAACTTCATGTTTAGCAAACCAGTGTCTCAGTTTCTTTTTAACCATTTAAACAATTTTAACTCGTGTGTATACATGAGTAAACAGCAGAATAATACAATGCAGACTTTAATACCAAGTGATGTGCAAGGTGTGAATTCTACAAACAAGTGTAGCTTTTTATGAACTTCCACAAAATGTTTTTACCTGCTCTTTGTGTGCTTATCATGTCCATAACTTCCTAAAATCATTTCTAAACAAAACATGTATCAATTCCCATTCTCACTTACACAACAATAAAGTGCTGTCCTTGAAGATGAAACAACCAAAAGAAAACCCACTTAAAACAACATATTAACCCAATATAAAAGATATTTACCTTCTAATCCATAAGAATGTCGATCCCATTGGTTTAACTTGTGTCAACTTATGGCCCAATTACTGGTAGCCTGTTGACCAAAACAACTTCAAGGACAGCCAATTATTTTTTGTTTTTTTCCGTCGTCGTGTAAATGAGAAGAGGAATTGAGATATGTTTCATAGACAAACTAGTTTAGGAAGTTGTAAAATGGACAAATAAAATTGATAAAACCGGGTTGGAAAAAACAAACTCAACCACGTAACAACCCATTTAGTTTTCACCTATAAAAGGGTAGGTTATGCTCAAATGTGCATCCACCGCTCTCCAGTCTTCACTTGGTAAGTCTGAATATCTGTTTACAATTGGTGCAATGATTGGGTGGTCTTTGCAAACTTTCAACTTGCAAAGTATGACACTTAAAACTTAGAACGGGCCCGAAAGCAAAATACTTGTGCGGGGACGTAGGACGTGCAAGCCATGATGAGGTCGTATCGTTTATTCGACATTAAGCCATTAAGCTTGTGCTGTCGAGAGAATGCCTGTCTGAGGCTTGGGGGGGGGGGGGGAAAGAAGTGTTGAGAAAAAGCTTGGGCATGACACTGGAGATAATTACCATCAAGAGAATGGTCGTCGAGGAAAAGATTGTCGATACAATGACCAGTCGAGACAAAGCGTGTCAAGAGACTGCTACCCCCATATCTGTGGGACGACTTTCTTAAGGACCCAGCCTTGCGTTTGTACTGTGAGAGCTGGGAAAAACCACAGAAAACAGTTGGAGGTGGGTGGCAGATATTCGAATGAGTACCGTAGTTAGATGGGATACCGGGAACTTCCCCTATCAAGATTTCCCGATACTAAATTTGTTCCCAGTCCAGCCATGCCAGCACGGTGAGCCGCTCCAAATCAAGTTGTAATATTCCGTTGAATTTGCATTGCACGGTCTACATTTAGTGTTGAAAATTCACCATTTTATTTAGGTTAAAATGTAAGATCGACAACTATCAATTTCAGATTTACAATCAATTCCATATAAAAATGAAGGTTGCTGTTTCAGTTCTTGGTAAGTTTGAAGTTGCCCACTATTGTCTATACCATTTCTTTGTGCAAAAATTCATCTATTGTATTTTTTTGGTAGTTTTCTTGGTGTTGGCTGTTTGGGCTGCTGACGCTCAAAATTGTAATCCAACTGCCTTGTTACCGTTTCTCACTGAATTTGCAACTTGTGCCCTGACAAATCCCACGGCAATTTGCAAGTAATATGGTGTTTGTAGCTACATTTACTTTCTTATGGTTTTAATTTTTCTTTTTCTTTTTTTAAAAACCAGTGTTGTTACAAACGCCAAACCAGCTTGCGTGTCAGATGCCGCTTGGAGCGCTTACCAAAACTGTCAAGTTTTAAAAGACCAAGTCACCGCACTTCTGGGAAGTATAACCTGCTAAATCTGTTCAAAAGGTAAATGGATCCTTCACGATAACTTGGAAACACAGAACTCACCACTGTTTTCCTATACATTTGCATGTTATTCGTATTTCTTAGTTTTCTTGTCTTTATTTGTCATTTTAGGTTGACAAAATGATTATTATTTTGCACTGTGACGTCACAAAAATGTACTAGTATAGAATAAAAACTAAAAAGCATTAATTCAAAATGACTCATTTGTTCAAATCTTTTAATACTCACCTATAGTCACCAATGTAGATTTCTACCATGGTTACACCACTTGGCGTCCATTTTCCAGCACAGTTCTGACAGCTGAAATCAATATGTACAATGTTTACTTATGGAAATAAAAGTTTGTTTATCATATGTAAATTTATTTTAGAAAAGTAATTATTATTTGTTTAATGTTTTGGAGAGGGACTGCGCACATTCGTGTTCTGTTGCGCCGAGTGAACGAATTGAAGTTTAGTTTTGTCCAATATGAATCTCAAATGTTGGTTGATGGTTTTGATTCATCTTGCAGCTGTGATCATCACAATTGATTCGGTGGATTCTCCGTATACAAGGTTTGGAAACTGAGAATAAAATTTTTTTTTTTTAAATTAATATTTGGATTAAATTTTTGCTGAAAAATTCATTCAAGACTCTTAGATGAGAGAATGACGGGGGATTTGCTCCCTAGCAACTATTCCAAAGACGTACCACCGAATTATGCCAGTGGAAAAAGCTGTAAGAGATTTTTATTGACACGCACGAGTACGGTGTTCCGCTTTGTTTGCACGCCGCGCAAAGTCGATCTAGTCCCGGCTGAATTATGCGCGTATCTCCGAGCTTCTGTGATTTCGTTCCTAGATGTCCAAATTCTAGAAAAAGTGTCAAAATTTCCAATAAATTAAAAGAAATATTTAAAATTTCCAATAAATTAAAAGAAATATTCAAAATTTTTAAAAAATTAAAAAAAGTATTCAAAATTTCCAAAAAAAAATAAAAGAAATATTCAAAATTTCCAAAAATTAAAAAAAAATATTTAAAATTTATAAAAAAGTCAAAATTTCTATATTTATTTACACCGGTATTAATAATTGCCTTATTTTGTGCACCAGCTCCTTACACGTTATTTTCTCAACCCATTATGATACGATCTCTAAATGTGCGTGAAATGGTAAGTAAAAATGCCCAATTGAATATTGATTTATGCTAAAAACATTTTTTACTGCAATAGGAATTCCAAGTAGATATTCGCATATACTTGTCATGGAGAGATAACAGATTTGCTTTAAATCAGAAAGGATTGTTTACTCTTTCCTCTGAGGTTGCAAAGAGAATCTGGAAGCCGGCTCTAGAATTATCCAAGTGTAAGAGTTGCTCGGAAGATTTTATGTTGGATCCCACCAAAGATAAATTTACACTCAAAGCAGAAGATAAAACTGTGTCGGTTAACAAAAGGTAAAAATTGGGTCTAAAAATCGATGTATAAAACTACTTTTAAATTTTATTTCTTTCAGATTTGTGCATAAAATATCCTGTGTTTATCATTTTACTCGATTTCCATTTGATGTTCAGAAATGCACAGCCGGATTTTTATTGTGTAAATAATTAGTGTGCAATTATATTTGAAATCTCTTTTATATTTACGATTTTATTTTAGCAACAGAATTTGATTCCTACGTCGACAGTATTGACGATGAAGCAAAAAATTACTCCAAAATGTCCGTCGACAACATTATAATACCTCCGGAATACAACCTCGTGAAAATTGAATTTCAAACTCGTAAGTTTGTAGAAATAATTTAAGTTATGTTACCAGCGACGTCGAAACGTCGACAGAAAATGAAGCCCGAGAGTCGCCGAGGCCCGAGAACGGCCCAGTCGAATTGTCGACCTAAACGAGGCCCGAGAACGGCCGACGAAAAACGAGGCCTGAAAACCGCCGACGAAAAACTAGGTCCGGCGAAGTCGAATTGTCGACCAAAACGAGGCCCGAGTATAGCCGACAAAACACGAGGCCCGAGAATGGCCAACGAAAAGCGAGGCCCGAGAACGGCCGAGTCTGGCCGAGGCCCCACGAAGTCGAATTATCGACCAAAACGAGGCCCGAGAACCGCCGACGAAAAACGAGGCCCGAGATCAGCCGACGAAAAATGAGGCCCGGCGAAGTCGTTTTGTCGAATAAAATGAGGCTCGAGTACAGCCGACAAAACACGAGGCCCGAGAACGGCCGAGTCTGGCCGAGGCCCCACGAAGTCAAATTGTCGACCAAAACGAGGCCCGAAAACGATCGACTCTGGCCCAGCCCCGGCGATGTCGAATTGTTAATAAATTATATTTTATATTTACAACACATTTTCAATTTTCCAGATCCAGATTTCTACTACACTTACCACTTTAAACGAATTTACACATCGTACATACTTCTTACCTACGTTCCCTGCGCCCTCGTTGTCATCTTATCCTGGATCACTTTCTTTCTGCCTTTCGATCTAGCGCCTGCAAGACTCGCTCTAGGTTTAACATCCACATTAACACTGTGTACTCTATTAATAACGGCGCAAAAGGACTTACCGGCTGTCGGCGAGGTATGCTACATTTAATATTATAAATATTATAAATATTATAAATAAATCGGTTTAAATTTACATTTAGATCAAAGCACTGGACATTTATGTGATAACTTCAGTGTCCCTTGTTTTTGCCTCCATTTGTGAATTTGTGATCGCGTTTAGTTTGAATCGTCGGGAGCAGCAAAAAGAGAAGACTGAAAAGGAGTCTCCAAAAATATTTGTAAAGCCAGTAAGAAAATATTGAATTTTTTATTAAACACTTTGTTGGGAATAATTTTTTTGTGTTTTTCAGACTAGTGGTGCGAGAAGTGAAAGCAAATTTGTCATCGACCCAAAATCGAAACCTAGCGTTGGATTGACTTCAATAACATTGGATAATACTTGTAAAATCGTGTTTCCCGCTTTTTTTATTCTGTTTAACACAGTTTATTGCTTCTACTACATAAACTGAATCATTCATATGTTGCTACGACAACAATATTTTTTTTTTTTCAATTTAAATTAATTTTTAATTATTTTACTTGCTTGTATCTCACTGTGTAAACAACCAAAGTTTGCTTATTGCACATGAATTATTAAAACGAAGCAAAAAAATAAATAAAAATCTTAATTATTTTATTGCGTGTTTATGTGGTTATCCAATCAAATAGGAATTTTTTTGCGTTTTTTTAAATATGAAAATGATTTTTGATTCAATTATCAAATTTCTTGTGCTCATTTCGAACTAATTTTTGTTCGTAAAACTCGCGTCGAGCTTCGCCAAGCAAAATATTATGAATTTGCTTGTTCACAGGAAACTTATCCACATTTATTGGTGGATATGGATTGCCTATACACAAGAAATTAATTTATTTTTATTGTTATTTACTTTTTTTTACACATTTTTCTCACCCTTTAATTCGAGGATTATTCTCCTATGTTCACCAAATTTGTTATTATCGTCTCGCCACGAACGAAAAGTAGGTGCCGTGTGGACTTTAGTGTAACTAACGTCCTTAAAAGACTCATAACGAGGCGATAACACTTTAAATAATTTGTGAATTAATTGTTTTTCCTAAAAAATAAAAAAAATAAAAATAAATAAATATTCACAGTAAAATTCAATAAAATTCACTTCGAGCCAAAAATCAGCATATTCCATAGTCGTTTTGTGCGTGTCTCCATGCCTAATGGCTTCTGAAATTAACTAAAGTCAAATAATTAATAAAAATATTATTATTATTACGATTATTATTATTTACACGTTCGGCGTATCCTCTGGCTTCAAGTGCAAAACGAGAGTCAAGTTCAATTCTTTCGTGTTTAACTAACGCGCTGACTACGGATCGCATTTTTTTTAGACGACCCAAAGTCCCCTCTGTATTTCGTATACGTATCGCTTCGTGTTTAACCTTGTAATTTAACTTGGAAACCAATTGATTAACTTGGGGAAAACTAGGGAAAATACGATACGCCATTTTGGACTCGAGCGGCGGTACACACAACACGACTTCCAGTGTTAAATTTCCAGCAAGAAGTAATCCATCAAATAATAAGAATACGTAATCAGTCAAATAATTTTATTTTATTTTATAGATTTTTATTTAAATATTAAAATTCATCAAAACCTTTGCTTACAATCAAAATAAAACATTTTTGTTTATAAAAATCGGCCTGCTGCATTAGACACGTCTGGAGATAACATAGGAAGCCGTGCAGGTTGCAGCCAATGGCCGAATAGTGAGGTTTGTTTACCCGATTCGCAAAATGTAATCATAATTTATTGGTTTTATTTATTTTAGGATTGCCATTTTGCAATTATTTGAAAGATAAAGTATTTTTTCAACACCGATCGCTTTTATTTTTTTTACTTATTGAAAATGAGTCCGAAAATGCTCATCACCAACTCCGCGTGGGCAAAACTCCGATCCGGAATTTTCGCCTCGAAAAACCTCATCAAAACACAAATAAACAACCTCAGCTCGAGAACCTCATCCGAACTAACAGAAACACCCGAATACCCCCCGATTCCTATCCCATGCTCGCCCGAAGAGCGAAAAATGAACGCGTGGTGCAAAAAAATTCGCGAATTACCAACAATCGAAGAGAAAATCCTCGAAACGACGAAAAATCCAAACCGCATCCGAAATGCGGACGAACTGCACTACGCCGACTGTCGTGTACGACCCAAATCACTCATCGAAGAACCCATCGCCGGCTACAAAGTGCCGGGCATCCCAATAAACTACGCCACGCTACCCGCCGCGCAGTACATGACAAGAACCAAATTGATAAATGCACTTCCGGTCGAATATTACGGTCGGGAGGTCAAAATTATCGAATTAAATTGATTTTAACGTATCGATTTTTTTTTTTTTTTTTGTAGATGAAAAGTCGTTAAATATCGATGAGTTTTACCAAACTGTGAAATCCCTGCTCGAGGAGGTTTTGGTTTTGAACCATGAGGTGAAATTAAAACGGTTTATTTGGTTTTGCAGGGCCGGTTAAGGCTCCGGGAGGTCCGGGCACTTTTAGCAGGGAGGGCGGGCCTATGAATCGTGAGCGAATACTATGGATTTTTGCTGTTCTCAAAAAAATTATTGAATACGAATAATTTTCTAAACAAAAATTTATTTTAGGAATTTTTTTTTTTTAAATTACGGTTTCATAAAATGGGATGTAAGAAGGGCCCCAAGTGTATAATGCTTAGAAATGGCATTTTTAAAACATTATTAAGAAAAAAAAAATGCATTTTTATAAAAATTAATTTATTTTGTGCTGAACAAATTTTATTTTTAGTGCTTTCCGGTGAAAACAAGCATTATCGTGTGAAAAAAAGCATTTTCATGTAAAAAAAATGCATTTTTACGTGAAGAAAGCATTATCATGTAAAAAAATGCATTTTTACGTGAATAAAAAGCATTATCATGTGAAAAAAATGCATTTTACGTGAGAAAAAGCATTATCATGTGAAAAAAATGCATTTTTACGTGAAAAAAAAGTATTTTTACGTAAAAAAAAAAGCATTTTCATGTGAAAAAAATGCATTTTTAAGTGAGAAAAAGCATTATCATGTGAAAAAAAAGGCATTTTTACGTGAGAAAAAGCATTATCATGTGAAAAAAAAATGCATTTTTACGTGCAGAAAGCATTATCATATGAAAAAAATGCATTTTTACGTGAATAAAAAGCATTATCATGTGAAAAAAATGCATTTTACGTGAGAAAATGCATTTTACGTGAGAAAAAGCATTATCATGTGAAAAAAAAGCATTTTTACGTGAAAAAAAGCATTATCATGTGAAAAAAATGCTTTTTCACGTAAAAAATAATGAATTTTGTACGTGTACCAGGGGCCCTTTAATATCGCGGGCAGAGGGAGAAAGGCTCGGAATAATACCCCCCTTTCATTTTCCCTTAATCTGGCCCTAACAGGTGGGGCCCCTTACACGATAGGTGGTCTAAAAATAAATTTATATTACTTTATAAATTTATTTATCACGGACGGGTACCCCTAGTGCCCCCTACCCTCCCACCTTAATCCGACACTTATACAACTAATTTTTTTTTTTTTAGGTTCCGGTTGGTCCTTGGTGGGTTAAAGGTGTCTCGAAGAAAGAGGAGGAGAGGATTCGATCGAAGAGGATTATTAATGACATTTTTTCGGTTTTATGTGATAATTTGAGCGGAGGGTTTTCGCATTTGAGGGATTGTCACGTGGATAGAGAGGCAAGGGTTGAGTCGTTTTGGCGGTTCGGTGGGTTCCCGCCGACGGAGAAGGTTAAGGAGGATAGAAAAGAGCAATTGAAGGAGAAAAAACGATTTGATCCGATGAAGTTGCCTTATATAGAGTGGGTTGTTTGGTTTTGTTTGTTTGGTTTGTTTGTTTTTAATTGTTTTTTTTTTTGTGCAGGTGTTATCAGCCGCCGGAGAAGAGCGACTTAGATGCGAATGTCGAGGAGAGTTTGTTTTATGTGGGAAAACCGAGCGTGCAATTGAGGACTGGGACCCAGTTGCCGGCTGTAATGAATTTAGATTTTGGATTTGGTGGATTGGTTTGGATTGATTGTTTTTAATGGGTGATTTAGGTGGTGGATATGGATGATGCGCTTTGTAATCCCGCGGATGTTCCGGTTTATCGTTATGTGCCGCAAGTGTGTGATTTGCAGGCTGAAACTAAATGGCCCGTACTTTTACCTGGTAAAATTTCAATGGGTTTTGATAAATTTCGAGGAAATTAGACAGATTTTGAGAAAAGTTGGACAAATGTCGACAAATTTTGAGAAAATTTGATACATTTTTGATAATTTTTCGACAAATTTTGCAAAATTTTAGCAAAACTTGGCAATTGTTTCATAAATTTAAATGAAAATTGATTATTTTCGATAAATTTTAACGAAAACTGACCAATTTCGATAAATTTTAACGAAAATTGATCATATTTTGATAAATGTTAACAAAAAATGATCATATTTCGATAAATTTTAACGAAAATTGATCATATTTCTATAAATGTTAACAAAAAATGATCATATTTCGATAAATTTTAACGAAAATTGATCATATTTTTATAAATTTTAAACAAAATTGATCATTTTTTGATAAATTTTAACGAAAATTGATTATATTTCTATAAATTTCAAACAAAATTGATCATTTTTCGATAAAATTTAACAAAACAGCCATTTTTCGTTAAATTCCAATCAAAATCGACTATTTTTCATTAAATTCGAATCAAAATCGACTATTTTTCATTAAATTCCAATCAAAATCAACTATTTTTCATTAAATTTCAATCAAAATCGACCATTTTTCATTAAATTTC
The DNA here is from genome assembly GCA_034683725.1 of Strigamia crassipes. NCBI lineage: Eukaryota > Metazoa > Arthropoda > Chilopoda > Geophilomorpha > Linotaeniidae > Strigamia > Strigamia crassipes. The sequence goes on along the minus strand of JAQFXT010001085.1, from coordinate 9,920 downwards.
AATCATAAATTTCTACCAAATTCAACGCATTCCGACAGGTGTTTGGCCAGGCAATCCCTTCGAATTCGGCCACACCAGCTTCCACACAATCGAGGAACTCCACGACCGCCGCGACAACCTACTAGGCACCCAAGGCGAAGAAAACGCATTAAAACAATACGGAATCACCTCATCATTCGGCTGGCTCATGGGCTTAGCTTCCCTACAAGGTACCCACGACCAAACCTCCCTGAACCAAACAAACAACTAAATCAACTACCTTAGGTTTCGGACCCTACAACGAACTGGAAACGCCGCTGGTCTGCCAAACAGTCCTAACAAACGGTCAGAGATGGTCGTTCTACCTCTACCAAATGAACACGTGTCAACTCATGTCACCCGCGGACAACCCCCGCTGCAACGTGTGCTGGGCCTCCGAAGACACGAGACTCTACGACGAAATAACCAACGGGACGATTAAAGGCCTCAACGACGACGTATTTAAATCGGTTATTCGATTTCTGCTTAAGCGACCGGTCGATAGCGTCGCGGTTAATCGGAACGCGGCGAAAATGGAGTTGGATGAAACCCAGTGGGAGGAAACCATGGCGAAGTTATGGGCGAGGTACGCGCAGAGACCGTGTCGTAGGACGCGCGAAACGTACGACTGGGAAAGGATTTATTTACATAACAACGCGTACGTCAGCATTAATCCTAATCGTAAGCGAAAGAAGGGCAAGGACACCTATGTATTCAAGTAGAAATTAAAAAATTTAATATAATTGGAATTTTGACATTTTGACATTTTGACAAAAACGTAGAAAAAGAGACAACATTACGCAGTTTGCGCCATATACTTTTACGTTATAAAAACCCCTTAACCAGACTGCCGGTAAACCTTGTTTACACCGGCATGCGGCTGTAAGCAAGTACAATTTTTTTTTCTTAACGTCTCGTAGACGTTTTTACGTGAAAAACCACAACAAATGGCGCAAAGGGCAAGCGTGGATTATCGAAATGGTGAATGCAGCCACCTACAGCCACCAATCCGAAGGCAAATGGGGTTTGTTACGCGCTTCGGGATTGGTCGGACGAACGATGGCCGTTTTGTTAGGCTGTTCTCATTGATCGTCAAAGCATTCGGGAACATTATCGAAGCTAGTGGTAAATTCCCACGTATAGATGTTTCCCTGCAACGTACAAAATAATATTAATGATAAGGTAAGAGTTCAGTGGAAGTCAATTACTCCGCATTCAATGATCAATTGGTTAATCATCGGCTTTGTTTGCTGATTCATGCCAATAATTAACAGTTTATTTCTATTTGAATATATACATAAAAATCTTTGATTTGGAATTCCTGGAAAAATATTAATGCTAGAAATTTTGAAAATACCAGCAGCATTTGACAACATGACAAAGTGATTAAATTTTGGTCTTCAACTTTGGTTTTGATTTAATTACAAAATAATCAGTAAAACCATCAAACTAAAACTTATTAATTATTAAAAATACATTTAGCATAACTATACCAACTAGCAACAAAGCTCACAATTAATATTTCAAAATCTAATCTCTCAAACTAATCGATTTTAAAAATTAAAATCAAAACTAAACCTCACAACTTATCATTTAAATTTTCAATACTAAACCCAATAAATAAATAAACGCTGGATTTGGGTGCAACCATGGGTTTAGGTCCAGCACTGCACAAGGGCATTGTCTGCCGCGAGACAAAAATATTGTCGGCAATGTAAAACCCTTAGCACGGAGCCATGGTGGTCTAAAATTCATATAATTAGGGCCCGGGCCCCCAAACTAAACCGGCACGGATGACATTTACGCATCACTTTAGCGATGCCGCATTAGCGACTCGGAACGTGTAGTGTAATGAATGTCGTTACGATGTTCAGCGGGAACGTATGCGGTGACCGCAAACTCGTTTTGAGGATTTCACTACATTTCTCCTTAATATTCTGATAAAGATTTATTTAATATTATTTTGCTCAATAGTGAGCATAATGCCTAAAGTCTTGAAGGGGTGGCACACGCCAACTCCTCCCTTTCGCAAGATGTTTGCAGAGCGTAAACGGCCATTGGGCGTAAGTCCATTTCGGCATCTCAACGGCGTTGCTAATCGAGTATCCACGATATTTGGTTAACAACAACCCGGAAGGCCGCACGTAATGGTGGTTAGATTAGGTTTAGGTTTGGGCTTAGTTTAGATTTTATTGGTCGCTAACCAGGACCAATCGATCATACGACATCGCTAAAACGGCATCGCTTAGTGGGTTCAACTAAACACTGTGTGACCAGGCCCGTCTTAATACATTTAAGCGCCTCTTGCCTCTTGTCATAATTGAAACAAAAAAATTACTGCAGCATTTAATCATCGAAACACGTTAAAAATTTAGTAATTTTCATTGTATACATAATATATATCTTCTCTGTATTAAAAAAGACAAGAAAAAAGATGTTTTAGAACTGTTGTCAACGGGTACGTTAAAACCATGTTTAAAATTTCAGTTTTTAGGCACTTTTTCTTTTCCCCCTTAAAAAAGTCAACGTTATATAAATTGGAAAAACATGTGTCTGAATGTTAACTATGTGTGTGTCTGAATCCCAATCCATCTATTCCTCCGGAGGTTGATAATGGAGAACTGGCCATCACATTGGTGGGCGTAACAACGGGCGTTGAACATGATGACATTGTACACGGACTGGTGGCGTAGTTTGTCGTTCGAACAGCAGAAGTGGATAAATTGAGATACCCTGGGCGCATTGGGCGAACGCTGGCGTCATCAGGGTGCAAGTAAAGATGGCGGAGATCTTGCTGTTGAAGACATCGATGAACTGTGTCGGGCAGAGAATCTAGTTGGTCGTAAATAGCAACTAGGCGCTCGTCGACAGCATTTATCCGAGCTTCGAGAACTTCTTGTCGAGCGCTCATGTCGGAGACAATTTCATATATGGAATTCTGGGTCTGTGAAAATTTAGGAAAAATATTTATCATCTGAAAAATAATATTTTTGTTTCATTTACAAACAAAGTCAGTTTGAAATTGCAGCTAAACATGTTTTGCTGATTAAATACTTAAAACAGACTAGATACGCCTCCATTTTGGTTTTTGCCTCCTAATAAAGGGTAGAGGGGGGGGGGGGGGCTTGTTTTATTAACAATATTTTAACTAATGACTGGTGACCCCACCCCAAATTTCACCTTATCCAGACCCGTTCCTAGGGTATTGTGCGCCCGTATGTTTTTGGTTATGTTGACGCCCTTGCCCCCAATAAGCATGAAACATAAATTCAGGTGAAAAAAGACACATTACCGTACAAAAAAATGCATTTTCAAACCAAAAAATAAAATTTATTTTAAGAAAGAAATGCTTTTGTAGCAAAAACCATGCATATTTTGGCAAAAACATCCATTTTTCGAAGAAAACCATGCATACTTTGGCAAAAACCATGCATATTTTGGCAAAAACCATGCATACTTTGGCAAAAACCATGCATACTTTGGCAAAAACCATGCATATTTTGGCAAAAACCATGCATATTTTGGCAAAAACCATGCATATTTTGGCAAAAACAAATGGCCACGGCCCCCTTGGCTACTTCTCTGGACGCCTCCTGCGCCGCCTCGTTCCATGGGGCGCCCCCTACGACCTGTGGTGCCCTTGTGTTTTGCACACGGTATCCCTGTGGTAGGAACGGGCCTAACCTTATCAGTATTTTAAAATAAAACCTCAGCCAACGTTAGAATTGGTGTTTACAAAATGCATGTCGATGAAACATACGTCGATGAAACATACTTCGGTGAAATGATCCAGCCGGTTTAAGTTACATCGAGGTAACCCTTAATCAAATCAAACAGTTTAAAAATACTGTTTATAGTACAAATGACTATTCAAATGCAACTAGCTCCAGCTGTGTCGGTCGAACTAGTGCTGTAGTCGTAAAAAAAAGTGTTTGTGGGCAATAAGCTTATACGGAGGGATACCATAGTCTTGAAAAACACAAAAGTCTTTGTGCAGATTCCCAAATTCGTAACCTGAGAAAAATTTGGCTATGGATTTTTCACGAAAATAACCTTTTAAACTTTTTGTGTCATGAGTCCTTCTATAAAATGTAGTCTGTGCTTATTTATAGCAAAATTTGGCGCGAAATAATGTGCGACGCAATGACGGTAACAGGTGACACCATGGATATTTTGGGGATTGTTTGCTAGAAAATTGACATAGTAACAGGGGTACTGTATATGGCTTATATCCTCCATCATAGTACCCAATCAATCTTTACAAATAGTAAATTCGATTTGCAATCCAGACAACACGATGTCCCATATGGTTCAAAAACGCATTGCAATAATATTTCAACGTATTACAATGTATTTTGAAATGCATTGAGTTTCACAATACACTTGAGAATGCATTTTGTAGCACATTTTTGCACGCTATTGGTTTGCAAATGATATTACATTTTGTAAAACATATTATGAAATGCATTCCACAATATTATTATTTGCGAAATATGAACGTATTGTTAAAATACCTCTTATAAAATGTATTATTTAATACATTAATTGGGTAAAATCTAAAAATATATTGTAAAATACATTTTTGAACCATATGGGGTATCCGGTCTTAGAGATCCGGACAGAAATAATGTTGGACCGTAGTCAAGAAACGCCCGTCAGTCTGACACACAATCAACTGGACACCTTTCTGGAACCCATCCTCTGTAAATGACTCTTTTTGTACCTTCGCCATGTCTGTCATCGTATTAGCATTATCTAGCAATTTGCGCTGATCCATCTTCACCTTTCTAAGACTATAAAATTAAGTTTAAAACAAATGAGTTTCGTGGAATTTCTGGTGTAAAAAGTATATCTATTCACCTGTAAATTGCCATCAAAAATTTCCGCTGGTGCGCACGCACTTTGGAAGCATTTACGCGTTTAACACGTCGCGTGTTTTTATAGATAAGCCACGTCTCCCTCAACACGTTTGCAGCAGCATTCTTCAACTAAAAAAATATGTTTTTATTTTAAAAATTAAAAAGTAAATAGTAAATACAAAAAAAAAAAACATTTATTTACTCTTAATAAAGTTTCCTAAATGACAAATACGATTAATTAAACAAGTATTAAATTTTGTGAAAGTGGGCGGACGCCATCTTGACCCGGGTGGTCAGAAACAGCGCCGGACGCACGACGCGTATAAGAAAGGACACCGAGACACTATTAATAGCCTTTGCAGCCTTTATTTAGTTGTCTAGGGGCAGTCTCTTTAACGCATGTTTCCATCACCCAACCTCGGTCAAGACGTCGACCACATGGTTAGGGATAACCGATGATCAGCGAGGTCAATGTTGCCTATTGTCAGAGTCATGAGACGTTCACGGTACTGGGAATGACGTACTGGTCAGTTCCCTAAACGCCAACATGGTGACAAGGAGTGCCCGCAGAACCAAGGCCCTAGTCAGGACTTGGTTGTTGTAAGACTTGCCGCTGGACAGGAAGTCGATCTCTTTTATCTCGGAAGCATATTGGCATAACCTACCCGATTTCGGCAGCCGGAGTAACTAATCCATAAATAGTCCAAAAAACACTATAACGTTGTCCAGTATACCCAAATAAACCTAACCTAACCCTAAGCCTAACCGAGCAACAACATTACGGTGATTTTTGACCTGCTGATGGATTAGTTATTCCGACTGCCGAAATCGGGTAGGTTCTGCCAATATGCATCCCGGAAGTTCCGTACTATTGGTTGATGACAGATGACAACATCAATCGTCAACCCTTCCTGGCCAGGGTTATGGGTTATGGTTGACCGGTCACAATTTGTCATTTAAGAAATTTTATTAAAAATTAAAGTGATACATAAGAAAAAGAAATTTCACAATTATTTACTCTGTATTCAGAATTAGCTGTAGAACTTACAAGTTTGACAACATCGTGCATTGTTATTTGGTAATGGAAAATAAAATCACGAATGTCTAGGAATGAGAGTCGACAATGAATTAATTGGCACAAAAAACATGTTTTTTCTAAAAAATTTTTTTAGACATTTTGTTTAAATTCAATTATTTTCTCTGACTTTAATAAAGGTTAGAGGGCCTGGCGTTGTTAATCCATTTACCATTTACCTGGCTCTTTATACGTGTCATTCGAGTCTTAAATTGCAGTTCGCGCACAGCGGAAAATCGAGTCTGAGAAATCTAATTAAATACCTCGCAATATTGCTTGACACCTGCCCAGTTTCAAGCCCAAATTCGCTGTTTGAGTTACGAACTTGTGTGCAACTATGTTGGAATTCTACACAAAACACGTGTTTAAAAACAACGAGGTCGAATAAACTATTTTAATGTTGAATTTTAAAGTAACGAAGTGGTTTTTAAGATTGGCTTCACTGTCTTTCAATGACAGTAAAGCCAACTTTTCGCTTGATCGAAAGGTTTCCTGATATTTACCATTAGTGTAATAAGCTTTTTAATGAGATTTTAGTTTGCATTTGCCGTGTGATGACTGATTAAACAAAAATTATATTATTAAACTTTTTTAGAAAATTCGAAAGAGCGGGGCCCCTCAAAGCGCGTTATTAGTGTGCCCCAGAAAATTACAGCAATTATTCTTAAAAATATGAAAGTGCGGGGGCCCCGCCAAGCACGGAAAAGTTATTAGTGGGCCCCCAAAAAATTATATCAAATATTTCTTAACAACATGAAAGTGCTGGGGGGCCACTCTAAGAGTGGAAAAATTTATTATTGGGTCCCCAAAAATTATTATAAATTTTCTTAGAAATTTGAAAGTGCGGGGTGCCTCTAATCGCGTTCCTAATGGGCCCTAAAAAAATTCTATTAATTTTTCTTATAAATTTAAAAATCCGAAGGGCCCCCCGCCAAACACAAAAAAAGTTATTAGTGGGGCCCCAAACAAATTTGTGACGATCCCAAAACTACCCGCATCACAAGGGACCAGATAGGGGTAAGTTTTGGGAAAGAAATTCGCAAGTTGCGATAAAAAATAGTAAAGATAATTTAAGTTTGAGTTTTAACAATAAACCCGCATCGCCAAGTGGGAAATGTCATTTCCTGTCTACCAGGAAGAAGATCATTTTTTAAGTTAGTTGCATCTCAGTTTTCCTCTCACCAGGTCATTTCAGTGTTTTCCCAATTTTCAGTGTAAATTTTGTGTGTACAACATTTGTGACCTGAGACTTTTCAATGATACTCATTTATTTGACAATAGTCTATTGTCAAATAACCCATTGGTTTAGAAAGCCTTCCAGTTGGAAAAAGGCACATTTTATTACGGTTTGATTTAATTCACCGTAAATTGCGATTCGATTGAATTCATCGCCAACTAGAAGTCGACAGTTTGATTAAATTCACTGTCGCAACTAAAAGCCGACAATTCGATTAAATTCATTGTCGCAACAAACGCAACCGTTAGATCCAATTCATTTCAGCGTTCAATCCGCAGGATTTCAGAAGAAAGAAATGGTGATCAGTCACGTAAATGAAAACAGCTAAAATTCGCAAGTTGCGAGCCATTTCGTCAAATTAAGAAATTATCAGCGCGAGCCAGACGAGCCTCACGAATCCGTCGTCAGAAGAATTTGCAAGAAATTGCCGAAATTCTTCTCAGCAAAAAATCTGATTCTTTTAACTTTCATTTTTAAAACTACCTTTAATTATTAGCTAGTAAGATAGAATTTGTTTAAGATGAGATATTTAACTTTAAGATCAAAGTCAATTTCTACATAATTTCTAAGTCAGAAATTCTGTGATTATCGAATCCAATTACAATAATTTATCTGTGATAACCTAAATATTTATTCGAGTTTATTTGTACATGTTTAGTTACACGAGTTGTGAACTAATCGTAATTAGTTGATATTTGAATAGAATAAATCTAGTTCGTTTGAATTTTATCCAAAGTGTGTTTATTTAACAATTATAAGTCAATTAGTGTAAGTCTCAGACGAGCAGCCCGTAACCATCTCGCATAAATTACCCCTAGACAATCGAGATCGTTACAAATTCTATCAATTTTTCTTATAAATTTAAAAATCCAAGGGGCCTCGCCTTACACGGAAAAATGTATTAATGGCGCCCCAAAAAAACTCTTTCGCTTTTTTTTATAAATTTAAAAATCCGAGGGGCCCCCGCCAAACACGGAAAAAGTAATTAGTGAAGCCCCAAAAAATTATATAAAATTTTCTTAGAAATTTGAAAGTGTGGGCCCCATGAGCACAGAGCCCGGTCTGGGGCCCGATAAACCGCCATCTAATCCAGCCCTGCACTCAAGCCCCACTTTGCCAACAAACCAGGCCCCTAAACACACCAACAGCCCCTTTTACCTATCATTTTTTTGATCATTTTGAACCAAAACATTTTCCCTTCCGACAAACACTCCAATTAATTCCTAGACATTCGCAATGAAAAAGAAAAAAAAAAAAAAAATAGAAACATACGAACTGTTAGTTCAAGTTAGTCTACATAGCTGCCCTAAATCAGCATCCACCTGGCGCAGCTACACAGACTATCTTACCCTTTTGGTGAGTTGGGTATCCATCATGAAATTATGCACATGTTTTTCGGCAGTTGTCAATTCCATCTTTCTGGCTACAACAGCCACCACTAATGCAGTGGAGGCCGCCCCCTGCCGAAACAAACACAAATTGAGCTAAGTAGGCACCGCCACTTACCCGTTTAGTGAGCTGTGTGTCCATCATGAAGGTGTGCACGTGTTTCTCCGCACGGGACAGTTGCATTTTCCGTGACACCACGGCTACTAGTAAGGCGGTACACGCTGCGCCCTGAATGAGACACCCACATGGCCGACGACAGCTCAGAAGTCACGTTACGTTCTTTCAGCCGCATACTTACCATTATTCCCGTGCTAACTGCAATCATTCGGCCACAGTACGTATTGGGGACAATATCACCTGTTCACATACAATATACAATTGGAATTAATTTTTTTGTTTGGGTAAACAACACATGTCATTGTCCGTTGCCCTAAATTAACCTATTGCGTGCAAATACTCGTCTGTTGACATTGCTGTCGCGTGCACAAGTGTATATGTTGTAATTACACAATTATTATTATTTTTTTTTTTACTTGTTATCATTTTATTGGTATTTTGTTTGTTGTGCTGGCTGTGTCTTGGAAACTGGTACTTACCATAACCAACAGATAGAAAGGTGATGGCGATCAACCACATGGTATTTAGTAAATTAGCATGGTCGTCATCGTGATGACTGGAAATAAATTCAATACAATCACGTACAGTAATTGTTTTGAGAAACGTGTAAATTGCTGTCATTTCTAAATTATTCCAATGTTGTTTTAATTTAATACGATTTATTGGTTTAGTTGATAATATTCGCAAATGTTTTTTGGGTGAAAAACACTCTTTACATTTTAAGTGTGGGGAAATACTAAACAAAACGTGCGAATATCATTAATTAAACTGATAAATATTATTAATTTACAGGAATATTGAAATAATTTCAATTTAAGTAACCAAAGAATCGTGAAGACGAATGTAAGCGGGTTTCTATTTTAACGTCAATTATAATAGAGACCCGCGCACTACTGACAAATTTTAGCCTTTTCCTCCGTACTTAAATAAAGGTCCGCGGTCTAACGGCACCCGCGTACAACCACAAGATTTACGGTGATACCGTAAATGCTCCAATTGCGTGCGGGATGCTGATTTAACGCGATATCCTTTACAACGTAAATCTCAATTGACTAAAATGACTAAATTCAGTGTCTAAAATGCCCAAAATGACTTAATTCAGTGTTAAATTGACCAAAATGACTAAATTCAGTGTTAAATTGACCAAAATGACTAAATTCAGTGTTAAATTGACCAAAATGACTAAATTCAGTGTTAAATTGACCAAAATGACTAAATTCAGTGT
>JAQFXT010001084.1:0-21134 GCA_034683725.1 Strigamia crassipes | reverse complement strand
ACAGGTTTGACTGTAAATTACTTAAAATGAAATAAGAATTCCGCTTGGATTTGCTTCTTTTTTTTTATATTTGCTTTTAATTATCATTGGAGGGGTTTAGATTTTTAAATTGTAGGATTAGTTTAAACTAACCCATTTATTTTTACAGCTCCTTGAGTTTAGATAATTAAAGGAGGAGTGTGATTAAGGTATTTTCTATTTATTCCAAATGTTTGATTGGTTTCATTGATGCCAAAATCAAAGTGAAAAACTATTCACTTGTGTGCAAGAAATAATTTTAGATTTTTGTATTTTTGTGTGCAAAACGTGGAATTTAGTGTTTGATTTTGGCTTTAAGATACACCAAATGCTTGTAGAATAATTATAATAATTAAATAATCACTTATTTTTGGACCTGCTGCTATTCTGGTCATTTGTGAATAGTTATGGTCATCGAATAGCTGGTGTGTATCTTATTGTTCCCATCTAATACATGCGATGTGGACATGGCTGTGAACTCCTATGTTAAATCAATGGGGAGGTTAAAGGTCAAATGCACCGTGTTAATCTTATTACTGTGCCAAATTCGTCCTCTCATAGTTCTTCTACTGGTTAAACACGCATATGCAGATCCAATTTCACAATAATAAAATCATTCACTCGAAGTTAACTACAATTATGTCATATTTTATTGGAGATTGCCAGAATGGTGTCGATGACATATTCACATAGTAAATAAATGATTTTTTTGGACTAATTTACAAGATTAACTCATTATCTTTTGTGCAAGGCACATTCATAAAGTCATGTTTAACTTGCAGTTAAAGATGCTTTGTTGTTTACATGTGGTGCACTTGCCCAGTGCGACTGATAATTTACCAGTTCCTGCGTTATAAAATGACTGCCAATGAGAGTCGTTACAAAACAGCCATCTTTTAGCGGACCAATCCTGTAACACGTAACAAACTGCATTTATCGTCTGATTGGTCTCTTGCTTGTGGCGCCGTCTGTTTCGAATGTTTCAAACAAATCCTAATGACATTTTTGTTTATATTTGAATTCCTGACGATTATATGTTTGTTTTCAAATTTTCTATTGGTAAAATCTCGTATAAAATACACCTTGCGCTTGAGTAATTGTCCGGATTAGGTCAGCACTCATCATCTTGACAGATACGATCAGGCAAAAAGATTTGTTCTGACCTAATTGTCTCAACAATTACTCATCGTGCTCGGTATATTACTACTAATAACATACTAAATCAGCCGCCATTTTTCAAGTTAGTTCGAGACAAGCAGTTTCAAATGCTGTTTATTTTAAATTACTATAAATGTACGTATACTCTTTTTTCTTTAATAATGCGTCATTTTTTTTAATATCACACAATTAATGAGAGCTAGCTTCCAAAGTTGCGTGTTAATTACTAACCAAAACGAGGATATGTTAATGTCATTAATTTAGTAAAGATTTCGCTTGATTTGAGATGGAATTGACTTTTTAATCTAATTGGTTTCTTTTAACTGAAAATTGAACTCGAGTGTCAAATAATGGGAATTCTATTTTCCAGAGGTGAAGCAATACTATTTGTCTTCTCAAGAAAACTTCATTTTTCAAAATGTTGACAAACCAGACAACCATCTGACACGTCCTTCACATTTCACATTTCAGATTACAATTTGTTTTCACATTTTTCTTTCTAATGATTGAGCAAATTCAGTTTACTTTAATATAAAAAAAAAAGATGTGCAGAAAAGACAGAAAATGCAAAACTGAAAGAAAAGTGTCTCGTCATTCTTGGCAACACAAAGAACAACTTATTTCCAAATTATGCGTGCAATTGATTGTAAAGGGTGTAAACACTTTCCACTGTTTTTTTTGTGTGGGAGTAGGTGAATACACTTTGCAGAGACAAAAAAGAGGTTTGCTAAGTGCTAAGGGAGTTAGGACTAAGTTTAGAGAATTGAAATCTGTTTTGATATTTTTTTTTTATACTTTTATTTTCACATTATAAAAGTGGATTGATGTTGTGTTGGGAACCCATTTTAGGTAACTTCAGTCGACTTGAGTGACATGTCTACCCTGGAGATGGCTTTCTGGCTGATTTTGGATATTCAAGCGTACAGAATGTCATTTTTGTTGACAGCATAGGATCGTTTACAATGACAGTGTAGCAAGCACTTTTACTTAAGACTTCGATTTTTGTATTCAACCTCGGGATGGTTGGGCTGAAAAGTTGGGAGTCGATTTCTCGCTACGGTATGTAAAAGGAAACTTTCTACAAGCTGACAGTCTATGCATTTGAAGGAGAGAAGAGAGTGGGAGGAGGAGGAGGAGGAGGAGAGGGTAGCAGAGAAAAAGAAATAAAGAGAGGGGGGAAAAAAATCTGGAAGCATTCAAATCGAAAGCTATGAATGGACCTACATGCTTATATTGCGTTTGAAATGGAAGCAGATATCAGACAAGAGATCAGGGGGGTTGTGGAGCAGACTTGGAATGTTTAAGTACTGGTTGTAAACTTGTGCCTACATTAGATTTTAATGTTTTTTTTAATGGCTGATTTATTAACATTAAAAGTTGTTAGATAAAATATGTATCTGAAAAAATAAACTTATAGCATGAATAAGAAAATATTTATGATTTACAGTAGATTGTTGATTATCCGAACTAATTGGGAGAAATGGGTGTTTGTTAAATCGATTTGTTTGCATAGATTTATAAGTTTATGTACATGAAAATAAAAAAAAAGAAAGTATGTTTAAGACCACACGGAAGAGGTGAAACTTCTTGTTTACAAGTAGTGGGAATTTATTATTATTTTTATTAATTTCGTATTTGTTTTTATTAATTTTGTATTATTTCTATTATTATTATTACTATTACTATTATTTTTATTAACGACGGCATCTTTGTTTTCGTCGGTAGGTGGCGCCACTTTTGGGTAACGCACTTCCGTTAGCCACTTCCGTCAGCATTTCGAATTACTCTAACCCCAAAACCCCTAACGCACTTAAAGAAGTTTTACTTCAAAATATTTTTCTGGTGTTATTGTTAAATATTACTTTATTGTTGTTGTATTATTGCCATCAAGGCTTTTTGTTTATGCTGTCTCTCTGTCGTCTGCTCGTATTTTATATTCTGTGTTGAACAACTAAACTTGTTTGACTGCAGCTTAAACATGCGCCTACTAAATACCACTTTTTTGTTACATAGACAGAGATTTTTCAGTTTGATTTAGGCATCAAGAAATCGGGCGAAGACATTATAGGTATCTATTATAAGGGGAAAATTTCCTGGTTTTAAAAGGATATTGGCAAGGATTTTTCCCGGTGGTTTAAAAAGTTTATCACAGCCTCTCTCGCGTAAAATCTCGCGCTTGATGTCGTGCAATCTCGCTTCCGATCTTGTGCAATCTCACACCCCAACCTCATGAAAAATCCAGTTCTTACATATTTTGTCCTAAGTGTCTGTCACTGAAAACCTGACGCAACAGTCGATCATCTTACGTATTTTGTGCTAGGGCGCATTGGGTGGTATCGTCAGACAGGAAAGGCAAACAGACATTTGAACCGGATGGAGAATGTTGTATTGTTTTATTCACATAAAATATGTTTGTTATATTAGTAATGTAAGTGTCGTCTGCAGATCCAATATCTGGATGTTGTGGGTCCGTTGGGGCACCTGACCACAAGATGGCGTAGTATGTAAAACGGGGGACACGAGTGATATGACGTCGAAAATTGACTTTTTCATTCCGTATATGAACTGATAATGTTTTATTAAATTTTATGTTAATGTTTATCAGAATGAAAGTCTATTTCTCCACCTAATCTTGCATAACGTTATTTTTACAGCAGATGTCGCAGATCATGGGCTTTTGTGCAAACATCTTGGACACCCTACGTGTCAGTTTTCACCTAATAAATCTTGCTCCACCTTTAGTCGATTGTGTCAACAAACTTCAAAGTTCCATTAAAAGCTATTTTAGTTTACTGCTTAGCGGAACGAAATAAATTGAACGTGCAAACAAACAAACAAAAACTGTAACTGAATTTCGTCATCTGAGGTTCAGGTATGAATGATAGATGAGTTTAATTTTCGTTTACTTCAAAGGGTTTTCTCTTTAATTTATTGATTCTAAGCTTATAAACCTAACAATTTTGAGATTTTTTTTGTCCTTCCTTTTCTTCATTGAGGTTACCGCAAACAAAAACAGACACAAAAGAATTTCTGAATGAAATTTATTAATAAAAATTTTAATTTCGATTTAAAAAAATTTTTTTTAGACGTTTACATGTATATAATTTATTTTTTGACGTTTCTATTATTAATGCAATTGAGGAGGATTTTTTTATTTTTAACTTTTAAGCTGCGGAAGATAGAACTTTTCCATCAACACGTATCGAAGTCGAGTTCCAAAAGTGTTGAGGGGAAAAAAGCCAACATTTTGGCTGCTTTTTTATATTTTTATTTTATTTATTTTTCAGTAAAGAGGAGATGCATTTACAAAAATAAATAAGAAATAAGAGTTTGAATTTTATTTCCCTTGTTGTCAGGACTTTTTTTTTGAGGAAATTATAAGAGGTAACAACAATTAAATATAGAATTTCATCTTGTCAGGTTTTTAAATTTTTTGTTTTTTTTGTTTTGCTTTTGTGCAGATCAGTTTTAATTTTCATTTGTACGATTGAAATAGCGCAGAGCAATCAATTTAGACACAGAGAATCAATGTTGGTGTAGAAAGAGAAAAGAAATCTCAGTCGTGAGTAATTAACGTTAAATGCGAGCGTTTCTTCTAGTGGAACTCGACTTTTGTCTGCAGGCTGGGATTTAAAATATGGAAAGGGGTTCTGAGCAATATAGAACGAAATAAAAAAAAAGAAGAGAAATTGAATTTTTTCCAGGTAAAGAAAATTTGTATTTAGTGAGAAATTAAATACAAGTTGACAGGTTTCTACAATCGATTTTTGTTGTTGTTGACAAATGGAAATCTGAAAATAGAATTACATTCGAACTTATTACTATTTTTTTTTATGGTTTCTAAAAAATAATAAGAATTGTAATTAAAAATATTTTTTTTGTAAAAATAAATTGAGGATGTCCATATAGGTTCAAGTATTGTGATATATTCTAGAATGTACAGTCGAAGCTCGTTATAACGAATCACAAGGGATCCGAGAAATCTGTTCGTTATAATGAAAATTTGTTCTAACGAACTACAGTACTGAATTTTTTTCAGCTCTCAAAATTCGTTATAACAAGGGCTTGTGGATATTAGAGTGTTTGTAAAATCTTGTTCTTTATAACGAATAATTCGTAATATCAAAATTCGTTATATCGAAATTTTTTAACGTGGTGTTTTATGGCTAACCAACTAAGTCATTAAAAAAAAATTGTTATAACAAAAATTCGTTACATCGTGGTTTGTTTTAACGAGGTTTAACCGAATAGCATTTCGGGGTAATGCATTTTGTAATACATTTTTGCCTGTTAATGGTTTTTAAATGATAAAATGTATAATGAAATTCATTCCGTAATACTAAAATGTATTTTAGAATACTATGGTTTTATAATTGCAAATACGTTGTCAAAATATATATTTTTTTTCAATTATATTACGAAATGCAAAAAATAATATAATAAAAATCTGCAAAATGCTATATATTTTGGAATGCATCAATATATTTTACAATGTATTTTTGAACCACATGGGTGAGTAAAACTCTATTATTCTACTTTGACGAGACTTTAGGGCGCACAAATTTTTGCTTTGACACTAACGACAAACCGTTAAAGTTTTAGGCCATTTAACACGCACTCTGTTTCAAATTAAACTAAATATACAGTCAAAAACAGCTTCACCTCAACACTGAAAGGGTTAATAGTTTAAATTTCACCTTATGCATATCATAATCATAATTTTTTCACTCCAAAACATGTGTTTCTTTTATACCGCGACAAATTCTCGATTATTGACGCCGAAGCCGCTTGCGTTTTTGGCCTGACGTGAACAAAATTAGGTATTTCCAAGCACCGAGACTCGAAGCCTAAACTGAAAACACATGCATGATTGAGTGAGTGAGCTTAATTTAGAGATTAGCTATCGGACTTGATAACCGGTGCAGATGTTTGATATCATTCTGATCACCACCTCACCCACTATCATGCATTTAGAAAATTAATTAGTAATTTCGAAATTGCATGTTAGTAGCAGATTAAAAGTTGATATGGCAATTAAAGGGGTAAGCGCTGACGTACGGCTCAGCTGAACGGCCAATGGAAAATCAGAATGGGTCGTAATTGGTGACAAAAGTAAAAATTGAACAAGCAAAAGTCATATTGCTACTAATTAAGAGGAAGGGCGAGAAAACGAGAGAGCGAGGGAAGACACTTTTAATTTATTGCTCTATACAACTCATGTGTTAATGAAGTTAGACAATTAACCTTTCAGCAGAAGCCGGTAGTCTAATTGAATTTTCTCTTGAGAAGAGACCCAAGAATATATTGTGAAATCTTGCAGCAGTGTCACTTGATAATTTGATAATGTGCCATCTGCAGGCAAGTAGAAGAAGCGGCGAATGGACAAAAGGAAGGGAAGGTGCAAGATGAGAAAGTTAATGTTTTTCAACACACTTTGAGCAAAAAAGTTGGTTTAATCTCAGTGGAAATTTCTGGGGATAGACAGAGGAGCTTGCACTTTAAATGAAAGCGGAATAAATTGCGATAAATTCACCAATTGGTTGACGAAATTAGCGAGGAATGGTAATTATACACTCAGTAGGATATCCCGTCTGTTCGAAAATGGATTTCATGGTAATTGTGAAATCTCCAAAACTAAAGTTGTGTAAATCATTTTTACACCTGTCTTTGCTATGTGATAAGCTTTACGTGTGAATCTGACGTTATGTCTAAGCTGTTAAGTGATTATTGCGGTGCCAACTTGTGAAATGATGCATTGATGCGCTCGTTTGCTGTTGTTTTTCTTTGAAAAGTCTAGAATAAAATGTTTTAGTTCTGTTGTCTGTGTTTCTTTCTTTAAATTCGTGAACTTTATGTCAGATTGGGCTAAAGGGTAAAAAAATAAATTGGAACAAACAATGGAATAAGGACAATGGAAGTTATTTGATTTTGCGAGATCTACTTTGCGCATGAGCAAACTGATGTTTTTGGTATTTGCAAGTGTGATCGCTGGGCACACCTTGCAGCACCATTGTCACCAGAGGTCGCTGTATATAACGACAACCTTTAGGGGATTGACTACGGCTAATTCTTAGCGATAACATATGTCTGTATCTCTAGAAATAACGTCAGACTTGTCACTTTTACAACTTGAAGTTGTAGAACAGTCGCCATTTTGTTTTGAGTAGTAGAAAATTAGAACAAGTGTGAACACAAAAGTTTCTAAAACTTGGGTAGTTATGTACGTAAGTGTGAACTAGGCATTATTATTTGGTTTTACAACTATGCAATACGCTAAGAACTCACAGTAAGTCAAACTTTTTCTTCGGACCTAACTGAAGAACCCTACAATTACCCAATCACTCGTCCCACCAATGCATTATTCTGTCAATTTTCCACTTAGACGCAAATGGAAAATTGTAATTATTTATGTTGATATGTGAAATGTTTAATAGTTGCGCAATATTGCGCAATATTGGTAGTACATAATTTATTGAGGCGTGTTTATTCATCTTATTGTCGTGTATATTTATTACTTTTATTTATTTGAGTTGCAAGTATAGGAATTACACACTTTAAAGGTTACTGAACGTTGTCGAGTGATTTGCACTTAGGTCTTTTTTTCATAAAGAAAAAAAAAACAGAAGAGAAAGTATAAATTGATTTTTCTAGATGCCGAGGTATGGCCATGTTAGCAAATATTGTATAAGCAGGCCAAGTTGTGCTTGACGGCTTTAGATTGAAGCGCAGACAGTGTGCAGCTATTAATATAATGTTTGTCGAAGTGGTGCAAACATTAAACTCATCTGTGCAACCGCCATATGCTTATGAAATGTCTAGGGGGAATTCATAAACATATTGCAATGAGTGCACCACTAAAGCAAACCTATGGGATGATGCTATCACATTGCTATGCAGGACCCAATTCTGAGGATCCAATATCTGGCTTCTTATTACTAGCACTGGTATATTGCAAGAGAGACATAAAAAGCAAATGGATGGGCAAAACCATAATTGGAATGTTGAGTAAAGCTGCAGTTATACACAAAAGTGGATTAATTCTAGAAGATCTGTTTGTGTACTCGTTAAAATCTATTCGATTTAGTTGCTTAAAGTGTTTTCTAGCGACCAACTTTGTTTTCAAATTAAGTTTGCTTAAAATATATGGAACATTTTACGCAGCCCACAATTATCCCCCCTTGATACCTTGAAACTCGTGGAAAATGGCTCTCGGTTTAATTTCATGCAAATTTAAAAATTGACAATTTATTCATGGTTTGTGTTTGATATTTTTAAAGCTAAAGTTTCAGTGCTTATGGGGGCTTCTGGCTCCAAAGAGGATTTAAGAAGTATAATAGGGAGTTTATTAATCCAGTCGATTGTGCGAATGTGCGAATGTGCGATCTGGATAATTTTACAAATTTGTGTTTATAATGTGATATCTGTAGGTTTCACTAATCACATTCATAATTATTAAAGTACAGGAGAGTGAAAATACAAAATCCCAAAATTGTGTTTGCGATTTTGACAACTTTAAAACAAAATGGAGGTGGTCAAGCTCGATCTAAGTGGCCAACTTGAATTATCGGCAATAAGCTGGAG
Organism: Strigamia crassipes; assembly: GCA_034683725.1. Classification (NCBI taxonomy): domain Eukaryota; kingdom Metazoa; phylum Arthropoda; class Chilopoda; order Geophilomorpha; family Linotaeniidae; genus Strigamia; species Strigamia crassipes. The sequence goes on along the minus strand of JAQFXT010001084.1, from coordinate 12,377 downwards.
CATCCATGATCACTTAACAGCTTAGATACTCAAGAAACAACTCAGCTATACTCTGTGAAACTTGTGAGTATTAAAACGCTGCTAATTGCAATTTATTTTATCACAGTACTCATTTTTTTGCATTTTATTTTTAATTGGTAAAGTACAACTAAAATCCAAAATAGATGGCGGACAACGCAAAATTGCAAAATCATGCGATTGTTTTTGGAGGCTTCAATAATTATTGCCAAATCATACGTTTAATGATTAATGGTTACGCCAATGGTTTTCGTCTTGCAGCTATAGAGTAAATACTACTTAGATGACATAGTAAACATATACACATACGCAAACCCACTGAGGAAGACTAGCAATGGTCGAAAACGTTTTGGGTACCAACATTTTCGCGTATTCTTTAATATGTCATCTAAGTAGTATTTAACTAATGGTAATTACGTAAAACAAGAAATTTTAAAACAGGCTATAGAGTAGCAGTAGAAACAATATATACTTGGACATGTGTAGATGATGGGTATCCGTGTTTTAAGATTTTGTTTCAGTGGAGCCGAAGCGATTCGGTTGACCTCACATTGCAACAGTGAGTTTCTACTGCTATTCATGCTTCTTCCCTATCCCGAGCTGCAAACCAATAGGAGCTTCTCGAAATCTGCTTTAGATGGCCATAATACGTTTTTATGGAGTCCCGAATTGGCCGCTATGGGTCGACTTATCTGGATAAATGGCTGCATATTAAGCCAAGTTATTTCCACTGTATACAGTAAATCGTGATCATGAACATACTTACTGAGATTCGGAAACCAAAAGATATTTTTTGTGAGTTTACAGGTGGTAGAGCAATCAATCTACCTCAGCTAAACAAAAACATCTTAGTGTCATTCATTTGCTTGGCTCCGAGCCAAACATCGATTAAAAAATTAATTTTTTCCAAACATTTATTTATATAATTGGTTTTTATAAATGGGATTGAAATAATCGAACAAATTTCCTAGTATTGATTTTTTGTTTTCTCGAAAAAGGAATAAAAAGTATATTGTTTAAAGGATTTTTTTTTTATTACTTTTTTATTGTTGGTTTTAAATTAAAAAGATGTTAGAAGTATACGAGAATCCATTTGAATTGAAATGACTTTGTCAATTGGCTTCCGGTTAAAGTGAGACGGAATTTGCGTTGGGAATAGGATTTAATTTAAAAACAACTAATGCATTCGTTTTTTTTTTTTTTTTGTTTTTAGTTTTTTTTTTTTTTCAACCTCCTCCAATAAGTGGATAGAGGCAGTTGGAGGAAGGTAATTTTATGTAGGGTTTTTATTTACAGTTGAGTTGTTGCGGGAAAGTGAAAAATAAATAAAAATTGTAGAGCCGCAGAGCGAGATCAATATACGAAAAAGGGTTGAGTTTGATGAATAAAGTCATCCTTGTGGCATTAGTTGCGAGAATCCTTGTTTTCACAATTTCTTTTTGCCTCGTGCATTATTAATGAAAGTACATGAATGCATCCCCAGGGTTGCCTTGATTAGTTGTGAGCAAGTCGGATTGCTACTCGCATACATTATTGATGCCTTGTGACACTGTTCTGGAATTACTAACCCTTGTGAATTGCCTGAATTCGCCAGAATAGAAAGTTGCAGGTCTCTTTTTTTCTATGAAATTCTCAAAAAAAGAAGAAGAAGAAAAAAATTGAAGAATGGAGTATTGTGTATGCTGTATGAGGAGTCGATATTAATAGAAAGGATGAGTAAAGTTTCCTCGATCTAAACTGCTTGCTTTAATTCATACCGTCACTTGAGCAATTGTTGGTCTGATTTTTCATTTTTAGATTTATGTATTTGTTTTATTGATTCTGTTTGTTTGTAAATGGAATTGGACTTTTATTTTCTATTTACTATATTGTCTCTGTAGGGTTGAAGAAAAATAAATTCTGGAAGCTAATTTCAATGTTTATACAATTCATACAAGTCATGTTTAGCTTTCAGTTAAAGATGTTTTGTTGTTTAAATGTCGTGCCCTGTTTGGTTCAAAAACACATTGTAAAATATATATTGAATAATGCATTAAATAATGCATTTCGTTATAGAATTGAAAAAAAAAGAGTGTTTTGACGATGTATTTGCAATTTTATAAAACTATAGTATTTTAAAGTAAATTTTAGTATTATGGAATGCATTTTATACTACATTTTATACGTTGTATTGTTATTTAAAAACCAATAGCGCGCAGAAATGTATTAGAAAATGCATTTCCGCAAAATGCTGCACATTTCACAATACATTGCAATGTGTTTTTGTACTGTTTAGTTGTAATAGTTAGTACTATGGGATTAATAAACTTATATTTAATTGATTCAAGTGAGAATTTGTTAATTCATTTTCTATCAAATAGGCTTTTTTAATTTATATTGTTACATGAGTGCATTCATTCTCTGCACACACGTAACAATATGGGGCGCGTGCCCAGTGCGACTAAAAACGGCTGCCATTTTACACTTAGATTAAGACAAGCAGTTTAAATGTGCTTAGAATTCTTTTTAGTCTAAAATAATAAATGCATTTACGTAGTACCTTAATCATTACTATGGTAACGATTGTTGTATCAACGTCACTAACAACACTAATTCTTGAGTGTTGTTAGTTCCTGGAACACTCAAATTTGTTTTATGTATCGGTATTCAATACGCTTTTTTTTTCAGAAGAAAAAAGACTAACTTGTATGAAGATTTAATGGTATTAGAAGGAAAGATGTTTTCCCTAGATTTACAGATCTCGAGATTTAAATCTCTCTTGTCCATCCGCAAAGTGGTGATGCTAACTTGAGATTTTCCTCTTGAAAACAGACTAGTTGTTTGTTCTTGTCATTGAACTCGCTGGTTTTATAAGGATTTTTAAATCCGATTATATTGCTTTTTCAATATGGAATTAGAATAATTTTGGAAAAATTACTTTGAATTAATTTCGACCTGAAAAACATCAATTTTTTTAAATTTAAAAAAAAAAAAAAAATAATTTTTTTTCTTTTGTTTTTGGAGCTGGTGTTAAATGCAAGTTGGCAGTTTCTATTTTAACTGGGTGTGCCCCTGAGTTTGCAATGATTACTCACTCTCTTCTCTCTAAATATGTTAATTAACACGCAAGAAATAAATGTTTAATCCTTTTGGATACGAGTCAAGGCTCTGAACTTTATTTAAAAATATTGATCCGGGCATAAGGGGGCAGTAAGGAAGTATTAACATTTTGCAAGAATTGCGTGAATGAAAGCAACTACAATTCCCATATTCCGTGGGCAACATTTCAAAAGAAATTTTTTTTTTTTTTTTTTTACATTTTTCTAATGAAATTTTCTTGAATTTAAGTTGACCAAAGTTCACTTTGGGGTTCTTGATCTCCATCTAAATATTTTATTAACTTACATACCACACCATTCTGAGACAAGTCTCCAGAGAATGCTCACACCTTTTACATCTTGAGGAATTTTATAGTAGCACAGAAATGTTAAGCCTTCTCGCCGGCCACGAATGGACAGCATTTTACTAAGTAATACAAGACGACTCGTTTACTTATTTATCTCTGTTTGGGGATTGCTTCGTTGTTGTTGTGTTTTTTATTGGGATTTTCTTTTCCAAGATCTCTTGACTTATTTCTGTAATGTTTATTACATTGCAGGTTTTTGAGATTTCTCTTCTGGAATTATTTCGTTTTGTTTTAAAAGTTGAAGGTGCTGCACTGACTGCTGAATTAGGATGAGATTTGTGGAATGGATTTTTTGCGCGTTGTTGGCTTCGAGCGCCATCTGTGATCGTGTTGGAGTGATTTGGGAATCCAAGTGCTGCCATCTATTGGTCTGTATATCTTTCAATTTTATTTAGAGGGAGTAGTGAGGTTTTATTTTGTGTATTCTCGCGCCATCTGTTGGATAAAAATGAAAGCGAATTTAAACTAGCAGTCGTTTGAATTAAAACGAGGTTAAGTAATGAGGAGTTCTCAAGATGAGTCAGATTTTATAATAATAATAATAATAATAATATTAAATAATGATAAACAAATGAAAACTACTGGATCGGGCATTTTGCCAGACCTGACTGTGCCGTGCTAGAGGGCGTCCTCTCTATGTCTCTACAAACTTTTTTAAGCGATTTTTTATGGATTTTGCTGCATATAAGAAGTTTTTTGATGGAGTTTTTCAAATGGAAGTAGTTTTTAACAGGCTGAACTATATAGGGTACATCTATCAAGGATCACAAGTCCAGTTGTCCAATTAAAAGACAAAACTGATCCTTTGAAAACTAAGTATGCAGAGGTCCAATAATTCCCAAGAGACATTTTAACTTGTAAAACATCCTTGAGTTATAAATTTGCAGTAGCTACATTCAAAAAGTCGTGTTTTAAGTGTTTTAGATGTTTGTGTTTTTGTTTTTGTGTTGTCTAACGTCGCAAAACAAAAACACAAACACCTACATACACTTATAACAAATTTTTTTAATGCAGTTAAGTGTATTTTAAAGGAATCCAGGATTGGGAATGATGGGGAGATGAGATACCCTGTTATGCCAACTAGGTAAACTAATTATAAAATTTAATTTGCATTTGATTTGCATCATTTGAAAACGCACTTCTATACAACTGTCAAAAACTGTTAGTAAGAATTAAGAAACGTGTAAAAAGACAACAACAAAAAATTAATCAGCTGGTATTAAAGGTACCTCCTCTTTAACATTAAAATTCGCGTCTGAATAAGTTACAATCTATGTATGATTCGAATTGTAAAAGTATTTAATTAATTATTAAAATACATTGAATTTTAGTTGATGTAATCAAATTGGCCAAATGTTTACTTAATGATAAGTTTGTGGAATGGGAATTTGTCGCTTTGTTTTGAAACGAATTTAAAACCAACCAAAGCCACTAGTGAAATAGGATTCACAGTTGTTGGAACTCACGTGACGTGGTTAAGTTTTTCTTGTACAATCGATGCTTTAAATTAATTGACGTTTGCACGAATATGCTAAAGAGATTAAGTACGTCTTCCAGGGGAATTGACAGCACCTTGATTGGTTTGAAGGGAAATGTGACATCCAATATTTGCTGGAGTTTTTTTTAAAAAAAAATTTTATCGGATGTTTGGTGATGGGACTTTGAAGTATGTCTAATTTGTTTCTCAAATAGAAACGGTGTATCATCTTGAAAAAAAGTATTTCAAGTTTTATTTCGAGAATGATTGTCTCGTACTTTTGATAATTCGTTTAAAACAATTTCTTGAAGTGGAAAAGCCCGTTTTGTTAGTTGCAAATTAAGCTTGCGACTAATTATTTGAGTGCATTAATGCCACACTGCGTACGAGTTGAGATCCTTTTAGAAAGGCTGATTTTCATAGCACTAATTGACTTTTGTTTTTATTCATGTCAACACATGGAAATGAAGTTTGACAGTTATTGAACTCATTTCCCACGAGACAAATGTCAAACAAAGACGATTAATCAAGTTTGGAAGGCAAATAACATGCCAATTTTGTTTGCTCAATTTGATATCTCAATTTTTTATTTTTTATTTTTTTATTTTATTATTTTGCATATTTCACTTTTTCAATTAGGATTTAGAAGTTCTTATTTTTTGTAAATATTTGGATTTATTGAGGTGTCAATTTGTGCGAGATAAATCATTGTCATTTGCAAATTAGGCAACGTGATAACATGTCATTTGTCCATTGTAATCCTCATCTGAAAATCTAATTTATCACTTCAGAGGACACTATTAAATTTACATGACAAAGAAATACATTGTTTTGGAGCGGCTAAAGAAAATTTACATAGAAAAAGGTCTTTGTGGGGAGATGAAAGGGTTTGAAAGGTGTTGACATGATGCTGAAATTTATTGGATTTTTTTTCTAAAAAAAAAAAAATATAATGGATATAAAATTCTTTTTGTACCTTTTCTTAACCAGAATAAAACCGGAAGCAATATATGTACAAATACACAAAGGGAATAAACTTAGTAAAGTGCAAGGTACCCGGGCTAAACATGGGGTTCCAGAAAGTGTGAAATCTGAATTGATTTCACATTTTCGTAAGAGTAAAATTAAAATTAAAAAGAAAATAAATTATTATTATTATTCGGATTTTTTGGGGTCCAAGGTACACATATTCCGTGTGCGGTGAAATGTTTTGGATGATGTGGTACACACATTCTTGTTGCGCGTGCACGGAAACATTCTTGCACACGGAATTTTATTCTTTCCAGCTGTGATGGTGCACGGAAAAAATTTAATTGTTTTCGTCCACGACCGAATTCAGTGTATCCAGAAGTCATTGCAGTTTTCTGATCAATTGTCACCGGTCATGATTCTTCCATGCAAGGATTGTGTGTACCTAAAAACCGCACACGGAAGAAATATTTGGTCCCAGAAATGTTATTTGTACTACGCTTTGTGGAGAAATTCGGTCAATTGTTTATAAATTGTTAGCGAAAGTGCTACGGAGTAGGCGCCACATATTTCTAATAGCCGGCCATGCGGATGGGTTACGATTATGTTAATGGATGGAGGTAGAAAATTATATATTTAAATCTCTGTTGGTCAATTCTGAATGATTAATAATAAGAACATGTGGGTCAATTAGCATGCAAATGCCGTAAGTGGATTGACAAACTAATACGTCGCGTTAATACGCTTGATTAATTAGAAGGAGGCCGGTGGGATTTCTTAATTATTAAAATTTAGACGGAAAAGCGTACATTTGTGTAACAAACCAGAACCGGAGTTCCGGCTTCGGCCTCACTGCTTTTGATGGACCTGATTTGTTTCCTGGTCACAAACTTTTGCAGAGAAATAAGAAACGGCAGAAATCAGCGCTTCAAGTGGCAAATGTTTCCAGAACTTGCCACCAGATCGACTCAACGTGCGCTACAACTTGTACACCATATTTAAAACTAGTTGAAAAATTGCGCGAATTATTACGCATGATTGTGAACAGTGTTTTGATATTTGTTTAAAGATTATTATTATTGGTGCAACTCATCCTTTTATAGACGTAACAATACGAAATGGTTAAAAAGAATTTAAAAGGGTAATTTTGGCGATGAGTAGAACGGTAGGAATTTTGGTTGCGAAAATGCGTTGTTTTTGTAATTGCGTTGTTTGATTATCTCGACAGATCGAGTGGGCATTTGCCATTTGGTAAGAAACGAGAAACGAGCAGAGAGATTGAAGTTTTGACTCGCTTTCCACCCGCACTTGATAATCCCCATATCTCTCTGCTAATGAGTTTACTCCAGCTTTTCCCCCTAGTGTTAACATGACGAGGTGTGGCGAACAGCTTTGCTAACACCCAATCAATACGATCCATCTTGCGGGGAAATGAAGAAACTCCCCCGTGTCGAAGTTGAAGCTCCGGTCTGGCTTGCGGTGGCAGTGCAGAAAACCGCATGCGGTTTATAACTAGGGACCGATTCCTATTCCCAACGTAATTCGGCGAAACGAGATTCAGCATCGAGTTAGGGCCGAGAGGCCGCTGAGGACTGAATGCAAATCGCCCGCCACGTCATCGGGCGTTGACGTCACTGCAGTCACGTGACGCGCGCTGGCAAGGGGTGCACGAGGCGAACAACCTGAGAACGAGAGTAGGGTGCTGCTGTGCAGCCGGCAAACTTGGGCTTGGATCCAGTGCCGTGTTTGATGAGTGCTGTTTGACCCGCTGTATCTTATCGCAGTGCGTAGTTTTTTTCCCGGTTTTTCTCCAGATGGATTAATTAGTAATTTTTTTTCATTTTGCGTTTTCGAAATCAGCTGTTGGTGTGATATTTTTCCCAATCTCGCTCTTTCTCTCTGTCTCTCTCTCTCTCTATCTCACTCTCCAATGTGTGGCAGCATATATCGCAGTCCGAGCATCATCTGGCCTGACTTGTTGTTGTGTTTTTTTACAAGTGCGAGTTATTCAGTTTGATTTTTTTTACCATGAGAGTTGACGATAAAACGTGTCGGTTTTTTTGCGGATTATTTCTGCAAATTAGCTTGGTCTGCGCGATTCTGGCTCAAGTCAACACAGGTAAGATGAATATTTTTTTTTTTTTTTTTTTTTTTTTTACTTTTTCGTTCTCCAAGATTGAATTTTTATTTCGAGTGTTTTTCTTCCATTTCGATTGATCCTAGTGGTTTAGTGTCGCAAAATTACAAAATAACAAGCGTAATATTGTTACGCGTTCTAACCGGTTTGTTAATACAATGTATTAAATTAACGTTATATTAAATTGGTTATTTTATATGAATTGCTGAAGAAAAACACTTTACGACAACGTGTCCATTAATTCCTTGTAAAGTATTTGAAGTATTTGTAAAGTTTTGCAATTTTTTGAGTTTAAAAATACTCTTGCTTTTGTGCCATGTTAGGACAAGGTTTTAGCAAACAATACTTAGATTTTTAAGTGGATGATACTTGAAAATGGCTTAAATATTTTTTTTTGTTTTGTTTTTTAAGTAATGGAAGCTGTTTTTATTTTTTTTATTTCTTAAGAGGGGAGTCTAGAGTAGATGATGGGGCTTAAAAGGGCTGTTAATCATTTTGGTCGTTGCATGGGAATAGGAGAAAATTATAATTTTTTGGTTGTGTTTGGATATTGAATTGCTTTCTGGTGGTTTATAAAATGAAATGAGAATTTTCTTAGAGAATGTAAATATTTAATTAGATTTTTTTTTTTTTTTTTTTTTTTTTTTTTTCCATTTTTAATTTACAAGTATTAAAGGTTAAATTAATTGGAGCTTCTGAAAGAGGGAAAAAAGTTGTCTGCTTAATTAATTATGATGAAATTGTTATATATTAAATAAGTAAAACAATGTTTGTTTTGGAATAAAAGTTTCCAAGTTTTCTTTTATGTTTGTTTACCCTGTTCGCTGAGAAATTGTTTGGTTTTAACTAAGTAGTTGGTACCTGTAAGCGTTTTAGTTGTCTCGGCTAAAATATAAACTTTTTTATTCATTCTTGTTTGAATTTAAAAAAAAATTAATTTAACATCTTCAAACACCAGTGAAATATTTGCTCATCTAAAACTAAAAATAAAATGTTTAAAAAAAAATAAAAAATAGGGTCTCACTGGGTCACAAAAAACTGGCGCTACTGAAATAAGATATCAAAGCAAAGTTCTTAAATTACTGAATAAACATAAAACTTTTTTTTAAAAAAATTAAAAAATTGAAAAAAATCAGGATTTAAAAAAAAAAAAATAACACAGTTGAACCGTGTTATAACGAACCGCGATATAACGAATTTTCGTTATAATAAATTTTTTTGGATGATTTGGTTAGTTAGCTGTAGCATGCCATGTTAAAAATTCTAATATAGCGAATTATTCGTTATAAAGCACAAGTTTTAATGAACACTATAATACCCACAAGCTTTTGTTATAACGAATTTTGAAAATTAATCACATGGCTCACTTGTAAAAACTTAAATTCACGATGTGTATGAATAAATACTGATTTCATGATAAAAATAAATCTGTTTGCAGCTACACAGCTGAAAAAAAATCAGTACTGCAGTTTTTTACAACGAACTTTAGTTATAACGAACAGATTTCTCGGTCCCTTGCGATTCGTTATAACAAGGTTCGACTGTAATAAAATTATAAACATGGGTTTAAAAATGAAAAAAATTTTTCATCTTGAAGAAGATTAATTTTAAGATACGAAAATTTAATTATTATTAAAAATAAAATGAAATAAAAATTACAAAATTTTTGAAATTTTTGAAATGTAAAAAGAAATTAAATTTACGTTTCGGTAATTGCATTGGTGAACATTTGAAGGGGTTTGTCGGAAAACGATTAGTTAAAAGTTGCGTTTTGGTTCAAGTATGAATTAACAGCTTATCAGAACTACACTGGTTGACTCCCTCTTGCAGGCTGAGTCATTGGGAGCGCGTGGCACAAAGCTGGGGTTGGACGGGGGACGCCTCCAAAAGTGTGCTTTGATAGCTCGCTAGAGAGATGGGACTCTCTAATTACATGTTAGGACGACTCGCCCGGTTGCATCAAGTTTGCCACTAAATAGATGTCTGTTCTATTAGAATGCCCCGGCGCTCATCGGTGTTGTCGCGTGCTTGTTAGCGTTAAATCTCCTGGGAGATTTTCATGCGTTTCAAGAAATTGTTTGCATCTGATTTCCATCTTGTTTTCACGAAATGTGCGAAATTTCATGGATACTTAAAAAATAAAATTAAAATTAAAATCTCTTTAAAAAAAAAATATCTATTTTTAAAAGCATCTGAATTTTAATTTTTAATCTTGGGAAATTGCTAGAATTAATTGAAGTGTTTGCATACAGTTTCTTGTTGATTTCACACACATGTAACTTGACTTGGGTGACCAGCTGAGTACTGGGTTTTGTTGCGTGAGGTTGGCACGTGCTGTCGTGTGGTAGAGGGGATCGTGGGGAAGGGGTTAGAGGGGGTCAATACACGGCTAGACAATGGAGGGGTACGTCAACTAAGGAGAAGTGGTTGCAGGATGTATATTTGTTGTTGTGCATGCGGTTGAAGTGAGGCGTGTTTAGGAGTGGCAACTCCATTGGTTCACTTTGAATAAATAGGGTCTTGCCAACTCGATCATGTAGATATAGTGAAGAAGTGATATTTGACTGTGGGCATCAACTTGTGGATTTTGAAGGTTCAAAAATATATTTTACAATGTAGTTTTAGATTTGTCCAATTATTGCAGTCCAAAATGTATTACTTTTTGCAGATTTTTATTATATTATTCATATTTCGCAAATAATAATATTGTGGAATCCATTTCGTAATATGTTTTACAAAATTTAGCGTCATTTTCTAACCAATCACATGCAGAAATGTATTACAAAAGGCATTCTCAAGTGTATTGTCAAATTTAATGCATTTCAAATATAATTGCAATGTATTTTTGAATCATCGGTAAAGATTTTTTTTTTTTAAATTGGTGTATTTTGTTGAGTTTAGCTAATTTCGTCTTTAGTTGGTGACTAAGACTTGTGAACTTCCACTTGGGAAGTGTTAGGTAATATTGCAGTAATTGTTGTGGGCATGTTCAGCTGTTTTTCCGTTAAATTGGGGTTGTTAGTGCTGAGAATGTGTTAGTGAATAATATATGAAGATTGAATTGAGAAAGTGCTGATCGCACAAATGTTGGCTCTAAAGTTGCGTTTACACTTGCAATGCTCGTTTGAAAGACAAAAAAAAATTAATTGCAGTGGGGTTTGCTTTAAATAAACATTTGAAGCCGACTTGTGAATAATCCGAATGAAGACAAAGGCGAAATATTCTGCTGCAATTACGAATAAACACTTTAAGTGTGATCTTCATTTCCAATGGAGCCCACTTTGGAGCGCAGTTTTCAACTTGAGAAATCCAATATTCATTTAAATCCCGCAGGTAACAAGAAAGTAATATTGAGAAAACCAATCAAAATGACAATAAAAATGTTACATTTTTTTTTTTTTCTAAATTAAAAAAAAAATCGACTATTACCCCAGTGTGCACTTTTATTTTCGAGTTTTCTCAACTAAACGAAAATCTTAGTTATTTATATTTTTTGGTTTTTATTTATTTTTATTTTTTATTTTTATTTCGTTTGCGACTGTCGTGTTGCAAGCGCGCCACTTGCCACTTGATGTTTATCCGAGCAAATTAAGTTGCATCGGTGTCTCGCGGTGTGAGTGATGCTTGGTGAGTGTCATCTTATAAAAAAGTCAAAAAGCACCTTTTCAACTTTTCACGCGCCGAGACTCGGGTTGGAGCTGACACTCGTTTAAGTGTTAGCATTCGCATGTTTATAATGTATTCCAAGAGGAAAAATCAATTTGCACACAACAAGCGCTTATTAAGGCAAAGCTTTTACATGGCTTTAGAACGAAATGCAATGCTAACCTTAATAATTCAAAAGCGGGGAAGTGGAGGTGCCCTAATGCTCTAGTGTAAGAAGAAAAAATAAACATTGAACTTTGAACGTGGAAAATTTGAATTTCTTCAGCTAAGGAATTTTCTTTGTTTGGATATACAATTTGTATACAAAATGTAAAAATTTTGCTATTGGTTTTTTTTTTTTTTTTTACTGCAGTTTGCAGAAGATAGGAGATTAATTTGTTAGAGCTTTGAACAGATTTTTGAGTTTAGGTGAGCTTTGGCAAGTATGGTTATGAAATGTGGGATGTTGATGAAAGTCGCCTTGCGGTTTCTGAGATGAAATGTTGTCATGGGTTATTTATCTAAAGTTTAAATTAAGTGGTTTAGTTAGCGAGGTATTAATGTGTTTTCTTTTTTTTTTTTTTTTTTTTTTTTTTTGGTTTTAAATATGTTTGGCATATCCAAATGTATGTTTTATTGCTATCTCAATATCTTTGTAAACTAGCATCTTTTGTGATGCTTACTCA
>JAQFXT010001083.1:0-21135 GCA_034683725.1 Strigamia crassipes | reverse complement strand
TTTGAATATTTTTGAATATTTTCAACAAATTTTTGAATATTTTTGAATATTTTCAACAAATTTTTGAATATTTTTGAATATTTTCAACAAATTTTTGAATATTTTTGAGTAGTTTCAATAAAATCTCAATTTTATCTACAAAATTTTGATTGTTTTTGATTATTTTCAACTAAATCTCAATTTTAGGTGCAAAATTTTGATTATTTTTGAATATATTTAATAAAGTCTCAATTTTAGCTTCACAATTTTGATTATTTTCAACTAAATCTCAATTCTAACTCAAAATCTCAATTTTAGGTGCAAAATTTTCATCATTTTTGTATATTTTCAATAAAATCTCAATTTTAACTTTACAATTTCCACAATTTCTGATTATTTCTGATTACTTTTTGAATAATTCACCAAAATCACAAATCTACTCAAAAATTTTCATCATTTTTCAATATTCCATACAAATCTCTATAAAATCTAAATACCTTTCCACCTGGCGTGATATGATGATGATGATGACCTGATACGAGTATATATGTATATGTATATTCTTTGATACGCACACTCCAGCAACAGGCAGCAAACTAACAGAAGGGAATCCCTCTTGCTGCTTTTAAGCAATAGGGCTGCTATGACTCATCGCCATCACCATCACCACACACAAATCCACTTTGCGCCTGTGCAATAAGCACTGAGTGTTTTAACCTAAGCCCAACTAATTTCTGACAATTAAACTTAATTTTTTAAACACTCCTTTGTTCTGTCTCGTCCAACTACGATTTTCCATTACCCGAATAAATAATTCCGTTTTATAGGCTTAAAACTGCGCGCACAAAACGACTAAATTTAACCCGTTTTCCCTTCAAATTTCACGTTTTAATCAAATCTCACGTTTTCCGAGGATTTTCCGAGGTTAATTTGTGTATGAATTTCAACCATACGTTATTAAATTAATAAATAAATGGAATTTTATGCATTTTAGTCGCTGTTTTTGCTCTTGCGCGTTTATCCACCGGTCAATTTCGATCTATTATTTAAATTTTGACCGTTGGATCGGTCGTGTTTACGTTTTATCGTTGGGTTAAGATACTCACGTTTTTTTTTTAGACAATTCCTACGAAGAAATTGATGCTAAATCTCCGAGAAAAGATCATTTAAAATTGCCGTGTGCACACAACCGTTGGCAGACAGCTTTATTTTCCATCTACCGCGCACAAGCGGTGCGCATGATATCATCGGAAATTACGTAACCGAATCACCATTTCTGGCAACCCACCTACTCAAAACTCGCTTTAACTGTTTACTTAATCGATTTCCCTCGCTATTTCCATCTAAAATCCTCTCATTACACTCTTTGGAAGTAACCTCGAACTAACACCATCGTTCAAAATTACAAAAATTGCACGAAATATAAAAATAAAACAAAATAACGACTCCAAACAATCGACCGCCATCTGTGAACAAAAACACAAAACTAGACACATAATGGCAAAATGATTTGAAATTTTATTGTCCTCAATAAGATAGATGATAGTGCATCATGATACGCTTAATTACGAGTTAACAGAAGTAAAAGTATTATCAAACTTTACTAAGGACCGGACCAACATCAGGTACCATACAGAAGATAGAAGTAATAAACAACTAAAAACAGTCTAAAGAAATCCGATTCGGTATTTAAATAAAGGCACCAGGTATACATTAAACAATACAGTATAAAATTCATTTAATGTATCATACAGAAAAATTAAATTTAAACACAAAAATTAAACGACTAAATCACTACTAACTGTCCGCCCAAAATTCCGCCTCCGAAATCGTCGCACAACCGACGATTTTCGGCATTTCCACGCAGCTCTCCGTTTGATTGGCTATTAACAAGACCGGCGACGGCGCGCTCTGATTGCTCAGCAGATTCGTCAGCGCCGCCGCGTCATTGAACTGTAAGACGACATTCTGTCCGATAGGAATGGTTGAAAGCGCGTTCAAACGAACACCAACTGAGCTATTGTTCACGGCAGTGCTTGTACATTTCGAATCATTGTCAATTATTGTTTCCTGAGTCCTCGTTTCGGGCACCTCGTCGTCCACTTCCGCGTACATCAACAAACCGGGCGTTTCCTCGTTCCCGAAACCGCATTCGCCTTCGACGGTCATTATAAGATCGGTTTCCTCGACGTTTTCACTCAATACTAAAAAAAACAATATCAAAATTAATTTTTTTTTTTTCCCGTTTTTAGTATTGTAAGTCGTACAATTATCGTCGTTTCCGTCGTTTGTGTAGTCGGATTCCGTTAGGGACGCCTTGGCGCTCGACCGGTCACCGCTGCTGCTGTCGCTGTCGCTGCTCCCACCCAAAACTCTCCGTTTGCCGTTGTTTCTCTTTGGTGGAACCTATAAACAATAGTATTAATAAAAAAAAAAAATAATAATAATAATTTTTTTTTTTTTTTTTTTACTTCGGGTTCGCATTGGATGTCCAGTAATTTCTGTCTGTCGGCTCTCGACTTGCAGCACTCTTGGAGCCCCTCGGTCAGTTTACGCACAGCCTCGTCGCGCCTCGCACCAGGTGCATCTTTAAAAAAAAATTTTTTTTACAATTAATATTTTATGTTTTGGTTAAAATTCTCAATTTTTACCTTTGAGTAGGTTTCTGTAACGACGAAACAACGAGTATCTTTTGTTCATTAGTCCGAGCTTAACTCTCTCCATGACGGTCCCGTCGTTTTCTAATTGGCGGATGCACATCAGCGCCTGTTTTTAAACGGAGATTAAATTAGTAAATTGGTGAAATAAATAAATTGATTTGTAATGATTACGTTTGATAGTAATTTCGGTTTGTTTGAATATTTGTTATTCCAGCCGCCAGGATATTGCTGCTCCAAAATGGTGCCCAGCCGCTCTAATTGATTGACCTCGCTCTTTCGCCGGGTCCGCTCGCGTTGCCGATGCAGTTCGGAGTACTGTCGCTCCATATTCAGCTCCAATTGGCGTTTGTACGCTAGATTGACAACGTCCAGTGGCAGATACTTGGGATCAATTCCAGTTTTAGCTGAAAAATGTTTAAAAAAATCACAAAATTAATCAGAAAAATCAGAAAAATCAATAAAAAAAAGTAAAAAATTAATTTTTTTTAAATCAGAAAAATCAATAAAAAAGTGAAAAATTAATTTTAAAAATCAGAAAAATCAATAAAAAAATAAAAAATTAATTTTAAAAATTAGAAAAATTAATAAAAATGTGAAAAATTAATTTTTTTAAATCAGAAAAATCAATAAAAATGTGAAAAAATAATTTTTTAAATCAGAAAAATCAATAAAATCAATAAAAAAAGTGAAAATTTAATTTTTTTAAATCAGAAAAATCAATAAAAAAAAGTAGAAAATTGATTTAAAAAATCAAAAAAATCAATAAAAAAAAGTGGAAAATTGATTTAAAAAATCAAAAAAATTCATAATAAAGATAAAAATCAATCACCCTTCGCCTTTCCTTTCTTGTCGAACCATCTCCGTGAGGTGCTCCCAGCAACAATTGGTTTCTCGCGCGACTCGGACGCCTTGTTTTTCAGGACTCTATTCCCGCTGATCGTAACTCGACTGAACCGATGATCATCCCCCAACGAAATCCTCTTATCGGCCACTTTATAATTGATATTCGCCGACCCCACATATTTCGCCGGCTCCATCACCTGGCACACACAATCCAGCAAATCGCTAACCACAGCCCGCACTTCCTTGCTGACGTCCTTCGCCGCCCGCGCACTCTCGTGCACCAAATCCCGAAAAATATTCGGCAAAATCTTATCAAAAGGGCCCACGAACACGTGCGTCGAGCAATTCGTGATGGGATAAATGTTGAACTGCGGCGTCTCCAAATCCCTGGACGATCTCACCTCCGATCGGACAAAATCGGCCACCGTAAAGCTGACGGGCGCGCTGACCGGCGCCCGGGTGCCCTTCGCGAGTGCCACGGCGTTTTTCAAATTATCGTTGGCTATGACGTAGCCAATGATTTTTTCCACCGCCTGGCGGCCACACAGCTTCGCGTACATCGTCTGGAACAGCGACTTGTCCACCACGCCGCCCGCCGGCGCCTTCTGCTGAAGATTCAGCGTCGCCAACATGTCTTTGGTCACGTCGGGGGTCAGATTGCGACCCAAACTCTGCGCGTCTTCAGTAGAATGCATCACGTTCGGGCTGTTGTTCATGCGCAGTCCGATGAACCTCAGACTGGACTTCCCTTTGCCGATCTCGCCCATCGTCAACAGCGCTCTGGCGTTCGTCTCCTTGGGGATGGCGAGCGAAACCTTTCCGTTCACTATCGTCGTGCCGCACGGCAAAACGTGCTGCGACTTGCCGATCGTCACCCCGCGTTCGCCCGACGGCTTTTCGGGCTCCGTTCGGCCGGACTCGTGGACCGGCGACACTTTCGGAATGTGTCCCTTCAAATTCACGATTCTGATTGGTGGAACCCGTGGTGGTTCCGCCTGTCTCGGCTCGTGTTCGTCGCCGGGACCGGGACTGCAGCTGCCGTTGGTCATCGCCAGTTTGCGGCCTCTAGGGGGGTTCCCGGCCCGGTTGTACACCTTTCGTTCGAATTTCGTGTAGAATCGCTTCTCCACGTGCATTTTGTCGCGCAACGGTTGCGGCAAAATGAGCAAATCTTTGACGCTCTTGCAGACGAAGTCGCTGTCCATCAGCCGCGCGGGGGGCCTGGAAACGCGGCGTCGCTTGATGGGGCCGTCGTCCGTCAGTATCGGGGAGGAGTTGAAATTCTCGCCGCGGTCGCAGCTCTGGATGGACGGCGAGAGGATCTTGTGCATCATGCCGGTCGTTTTGCTCGAGATCGTGAATCCGCAGTCGCATACGAACATGCAGTCCAAATTGCCGCAGTGCGGCCGCTTCCGCTTCCGGACCAGGATGGTCTCGCACACGCACCCCAGCCTGCAAAACGTCTGCCCGCACGCGGGTCTCTCCGCGCCGGGATCCTCGCAGCGAGGGGGTTCGGCCAACTCCACGTAATCCTCGGGCGGCGCGCTCACCGCTTTGTCCGCAATGTCCGACAAGCTCTCCGACAGCCGGGATCCGTCGTCCCTCCGCGGCCGCTGGACATTCGCTTCGAAACTCACTTGCACGGCGCGCTTGGCGGGCCCGTCCGTCACTTTCTGTTGGCCCAGATGACCAAATTGACCGAACCGGGTCAAAAATTGTTCGGGATTCGCGTTCGTTTCGTCGACGTACACTTTAGTCTTCTTCAAAATGCTTTTCCCGTTCAAATTCGACGGTTTCAGCAAACTGACCTTCGTTTTCGACGGTCGTTTCGTTTCGTCTATCTTAATAACGGTTTTCGGCGGTTGCACACTGGCCGCGGAATCCGTTCGGACCGCTTCCACGGCAAACTTGGCCCAATTGGGCGTGATGAGCCCCCGTTCGGGGAGCGAGAGTTCCTCCAACTGCGAATTCTTGTTGCGCGCAGCCAAAATGGCGTTCATGTCCTTGTTGTCGTACGTAAATAAAGGCTGGTGGGGCGTAAACGTCGGCGCGGGGTCGGTCGCAGCTCCGACGGGCACTTTGACGCCGCCGAACTGCTGGAACCAACCGTATTTCGTCCTGTACGGCTTGGTCACCACCGGCAGCATTTTTCTCGACCCGAAATAAAGTTCGTTGACCCGCGATTCGTCCGCGCGCGTCGTTTCCGACGTCCCGTACGTCTTGAGCGGAAATCGCGGACCAATCTTGACGTAATTTTTCGCCTCGTCGCCATTTTCCTCCTCTTCGACGCCAACGTCGTCGGCTAATTCCGCACCCTCCGACCCCGACTCCATTTTGGATTCCTCGTTGCTCGCACATTTCGTCCTCTCGACGCTCTTCGGCGAACCGGCGCTTCCCGAGCCGGTAGCGCGCGAAACCTCCGCATCGTCCGTCGACGAATTCACTTTTTTCAGCCAATTAAAATCCGTCATTCCGCCCAAATTGGGCGTATCTCCGCCCGTGGTTTCCGCGGCAAAGATTTTACTCCTCCACCCCTTGATTTGGGTGATGTCGTTAGTCTTGGTGGGTATGATCGGCTGCGCGTAAGCACAAACGTCATTTTCGTCGACCAAATCCTCGTCAGAGGGCAATTTGAGTTTCTGATCTTGAATGGTATATTCGATTAAGTCTTCTTCAGTCTCGAAACTGTAGAACTCTATACCATCTATGACGGAAACCTCAGGCCTCGTGTCTTCGTCGTCGGCAGACCGAAGTCTCTTGGCAGTTTTTAAATGAACTTTAATCCTTCCTGCTGAGGATAATCTGTGGATAACACCAGTAGGAAGTCTCTGAATTGCCACCGCGGCCACTTTCTTTCCCTCGGAGTCCGAATTGCAGGCCCCGAACGCCGTAACCGCATCCTCGCAACTGGCCGAAGACTCGTCCAGCCACAACTTGAGCCCTTCCTCGGACCCGGCTTCTTCGCTCGTCGCTGCGAAGCTTTCGTTCCCCGGCGCCAGCGAAACGTCTGAAACATCATCCTCGTACAATTCTTCCTCGTCGAAATCACTACTTAAATCACTACTTAAATCACTCTTACTGCGCGCTTCGACTTGTTTTCCGTTTTTACACGTTTCCCATTTCTTTTTAGTGTCGATGATGTTCGTGCTCTTTGCTTTTAAAAACGCTCCCAAGGTGCCCTTGATCCCTCGAACCGTTTCCTTGATTAGTTCCACCTTTCCCGTGTTGTTGTTGTTTGCATTGTTCGGCTTAATCGTTTCCTTTTGTTTCGCTTTCGGTTTCTCGTGTTTATTGTTGACGCAGTTCGGCATTGTTTCTTTGTGAAAGCCGTTCAATTGTTTTTTCCGAGCGTTAGTTGGTTTGGTCTTTCGTTCTGGTTTGAGCGCGCCATGTTTTGCCGTTTGGTTGTAATTCGGTGCAACTTTCGGGATCTTGATCGCGCCGTTTGTGGGCGCTCGGCAAATGTTGTTGTTGTTTCTACTCGTGTGAGTCGATTTCCGCGCCGTGGCTTTCCGAACCGGAATTGATAGTGTTGGCGTTTGGTTCAGCACTTGGTTGGTTTCGGCCACCTTTTTCAATAGTTCTTCCGTCTTTTTCTGTAGGAGTTTCCGCTGCACGTCTTCAGCCCGCATGTTTGGCATTGTACCTGGAAGCATCAAAGTCAAACTTAATAACATAGAAAACAAAAACAAAAAAATTCGTACAAAAGAAAAATAGTCCTGAAACTCAGACGATACGACAAGAACTACAATAATTATTGCCAAACACAAAACCCTCCAGCAATTATATTGTACTGGACATTGCAATGGACGTAATAAAAACATACCTCCTATTAAGTTTGAATGAGAAAATGCTTCATTAAAATTATCTGTCAGCAACAATGGCGGCTGAAAAGCAGGCTGGACTGGGAACAGATTTAGTACCAGGAAATGTGGATAGATCGAGCCATGGTATCTCACCATGGGTCAAAAATGGAAACGACTTAGCATATTAGGCTTAATAAAGCTAAACTAATGTCAAAAATAACAAAAAACTCACTAACAAGTCATTTATGGTACAGTACCAAATTTTTGTTGTTTATTTCTATTGTGTGCCACTTGCTGGACAATCGCCAGGTTAAATAAACCTACCCAATTTCTGCAGCTGGAGTAACTAATCCATCAATAGTCCAAAAAACACTATAACATTGTCCAGTATTAAAAAACCGGTTAAGGTTAGGTTCGCAGGGAACAAAAAAGACCCAATAAAACCTAACCTAACCCTAAACCTGACCGAGCAACAGCATTATGGTAATTTTTTACCCGTTGATGGATTAGTTACTCCGGCTACCGAAATCGGATAGGTTCTGCCAACTGTAAGTTGAGAGTTTTACTAGAACTGACAAAAATCAAATATAATTGCAGAACTTCAATTTTGATGGCTTTGCTAACAACATTTAATCGAATACCATAGGTGCATTCAAATTTATTAAGCAAACACTAAGTTAACGTAAATTAGCAAAGATAAGTGAAATAAATGACTTATTATTGAATCCTCCTAAACGAAACGGTTACTACTAAAGCACTTGTTTGAATGATTGCTCAACTGAGAATACACAAATTGTATTTAAATTTAATTTTGGTAAATAAGCGACAACCACTTGCTTAAGATTAAGCAAAATAAATGAACTAACTTAAGCAAAATATGACGTAAAAAACAACATATCGTGAAATGAAAATGAGGTTATCAACTTAAAACGTTTAAACAGATTTACCCTAACCAAATTGATAATTCGTATTTATACTCTTTGAATTTTGTACACGTTCATATATGTTTTCTTATTCATTACATGTTTCTCGTTCTCTAATATTATTACAACAATAATCATGTGTCTTAATTGTATCTACATAGCAGCCAAACACAAATTTGATACTGCAGTTAGCAGTGTTGACAGCCTTGTCAGAACTACGCGATATTCTAATGCAAACACTCCAAAACACAAAAATCCAAGATCAAAAATCAAATCACAAACCCTCTAACTGCTTGATATATACTTGAATTAGACCACTATGTTACCAGAACTCAACCAGAACGAGCCAATAAGAAAAACCAAATTCTGATTTCATTTTTTCCCTTATTGCACAATGCATTCTACTGTCAAACAACAAACCAGTAAAACAATAATCTTTATATCCTACAAAAACCACTGAAAGAGCACTCTAAATATATCAACTAATTTTTGCTTGCTGTTTAAACTTCCTTTGTTTTGTTTCGTTTTGTTTGATACGCATGCACCAAAATAAGAGTATCATGTTGCTCATGTGCAGTGTTTCTAACCTGAAAGAAGAGTTGCTTTTCTTAGAAATATGTGGCTGTATTCGAGTGATGTCATATTAACTGTTGACCTTTCATTGTGTTTATGATGTCAAATAACATGCAATTCGTGTACACAGCCATCTAGTGACATAAATAGTAAGTAATTAATATTCTGTCCATAAGAAATAAAAACACAAAAGATTGCTGGATCCATTTTTTAAATATTATTTTTGTCAATTAAATAATAAATTGAAATTTTCCCAGGTCCCTATTGCAAGCTACTACTTGAAAATATATTCGTCTAACATGCTTTCAATTTGTCATTTGTGTCTACTCACTATACAGGAAAAAAGAATCGAAAACAGTCTTGTTAGCACAGGGAACTGCAAAAACCAGAAATGACAACAAATAAGGATATGTTAGCCAATCATATCCTTTATTGCTAGTTCATTGTGTAACGCTGAAATACGTGTGTCGTTACGTCTAAAGGTAGAAACACGAGGAAGTGGGTAAAATTGAAAACGCGGGGGTTCATCACACGCAAGCTTCGAAGCTAGTAAAACCAAACTCAGCGTGTAGCTTATCAATTTTACCCGCTTCCTCGTGTTTCTATCTTTAAACATAAATTAAATCACATCGAGTTTACCTGACTAAGGTTTCGGAAGCTATTATGGCGATTGAATTAACCGTGATACTGAAGCGGTGGCAGAACCAGTGGCGTAGCTATAACTTTTGCCACCCGGGGCGGCATCTGAGTTTGCCGCCCCCCTCTCTAAAAATTTTTGCAAAATTTTGCAAATTTTACAAAATTTTTGCATACTTTTAGGTTTTTTGTGCAAACTTATGCATTTATTTGCAAAATTTTGCATTTGATTACTAAATTTTGCTAATTCTTCCAAATTTTTGCTGATTTTTCCAAATTTTTGCTAATTTTTCCAAATTTTTGCTAATTTTTCCAAATTTTTGCTAATTTTTCCAAATTTTTGCGAATTTTTCCAAATTTTTGCTAAATTTTCCTAATTTTTGCAAAATTTTCCCCATAGGCGATTGCCTACTCTGCCTTAAGGTTAATCCGGCCCTGGTCCTAGTACAGCGCTTCTCAAAGTGGGGTCCGTGGACCAGTGCTGGTCCGCAAGTAAGAGACTGCCGCAGAGCTGGACTGGTCTGGCGGAATACTGGAAATTTCCCGGTAGTCCATGCTGACTGGCCTGGCCTGGTCATCATACTGGATGGCTAGTGCAAAACCAGCCCGGCCCAGCGGAAAACTGGAAATTTCTCGGTACTAAATTTTTTCCCAGTCCAGCCCTGGATTGCCCATCCATCACTTTTCCATTGAAATGCAAAGATAATATAGGTCCAGTAGAGCAATGTTAGGTTACTGGCCCGTAACCCATTGGAGAACACATGATACCGGTCTATAACACACTGGTCCGCTACATTAAATAGTTTGGTAAGCGCTGTTCTAGTATGCGCAAAATGTTTAATACTAACTCGTCATGGTATTTTAGAAAATTAGATTAGGATAATATAGCAGGATTAGCTAAAGATCTGTTCAATCTAGGTAGAGGATAAGTCACGCTTATCCTACTTCAAATACCTTGCAGAAAGCTGAAGTCATCAAAACAGTCATCATGCTCTATAAAAGACACGCACTTCCTTTTCTGCCTTATGCAGATTTCAGTTAAACAAATTCATCCTCCATATTGGATTCAATAAATTAAAGTATTTTGCAACAAAATTTAACAAATAATTGATATTCAACGTGGCATTAAGCAACAAATTGATTTTCAATATTGCTTTTTCAAAGCAATTACTTGTCATTATGGCATTTAAATAAATAATGGCATTTATAAGTCTCAAAATAAGACAAAATGCTCTCTCTTTTCCAATAAAATAAACTGTACCTGCCATTGTCGGATACCACTGTAAACAAATTTTGTGTCTTCTAAATGATGACTGAGTTACTTGTGAAGAAATGAAACTGAAACTATCTACGTGTACATTTCCTAAAACAAAGATAAAATAAATATATATATACAATTATCATTATAGTTTATCAATTTATACAGTTAAATTTCATCACCACAAACCAAAACAACATTTAAATTTCAAATTTTAACACACTTCAGCCATTTTTGTTCCCACGCACTTAATCACTTCTAAAACTCAAAGTAATAAATCCAATATTGATAACCCACAGTAAGTGAGTGTGTAATTACAGCTTACAGGAAATCTATAAGCACTAAATCGTCGTTTTTTTTTCTCTACTTCACAGACAAAGCACTTGAGTATCATTTGTCTACAAAATCATTAATATTTCTCGTTCAAAACAAACCATTCCAGGTCCCAACATTAAAAAATACACATTATCATGTCCCAAACAAAACAAAACACTCGAAAACCCACAAAACCCCTTTCATCCACGATTTAACCCCGTTTTTTACGGACCTACACATCACATTGCTTAAGCCTAACCATGGACGACGGTTACTCGCGCCGCCATTTTGACGCCAAATAGGCCTAACGTCAAGTCGACAAAATCGTTCAGAATTCTCTCAAAAACCCAAACTGACCACCAAACAAAATAAAATCGGAAATACAAACTCATAAACCGTCGAAATAAACCCGAAAGTGACCACAAACACGAACCTGCACTTTCGAAACGGACTTTTTACCCGTTAACCGAGCGCCGCTACGAAATTCAGCAATAAACACGTCCCCCGCACGACCACGACTTATTTTCTAACAAATCATTCGCATTACAAACCGTTTAATTCGTCCGAAACACAAAAAAAATCCTCGACCGATTATCGGATAACATTTTGGCGTATCGGCACCGACGCGAATAGGACTAAAAGTTCACAACACCAACCCGATGCGGTCGAAAACAATCAAACGAAGCGAAATAACTTACCGGCGATAGTTGTAGTCGAGTCTACTATGCTTTAAATATTCGCAGTGATAATTGTGGGCAGTAAACGATCGGCTGTACGTCCTAATCGACAATGTGCCCTTCGCATTTCAACATTGGTTCGCGTCACACGGATGTTATTTTGTTACCCATGTGCTTGTGTTGAGCGATTGAAATGCAGCAATTAATTAGATGTTCGGTATTCGTGTCGGGATCGGTAATAATGGTTGATTATAGGACTCGTCATTGCAAAGTATCGCTTAGTTTTACTCACAAGATTGACCCAAATACGGGCTAGGCTAGTAATCGGAAAACAGAGAAAATGGCGGGCACGTGTAGGATGACGCGAAATGGTGGAATAAAGTTTCCGTTTTGGTTTTTCGTGCTCTGTACTATATTTTTCGTATTTAATCTTGCTAGTTTTTTTTGTTTATTAATTATTTATATTGGTTTTCTTTTCTATTTTTCTTCTTTTTTAATATGTATCAATATTTTTTTAAATTCAATAAATGGATATTTTCGCTTCGGGTTTAATTTTGGGTGTTGATTTTGTTCGTTGGAGTTTTCATTTTGATCTTAAGGAAACAAATGGAACCAACTGATGATTCACGTGACAGAGGTTCAATAAACTTATAAAATGACGTTTGGTTTTATAATTAACCTTCTCTATATATTAATTTTTATTAATTGTGTTGTTATAAAGCGGTATAATAATGTGAGTGCGCGTATCAACAATAGCTGCACTCATATTACTATTGTCTTAACAATATTGAAAGTAATCAATTTATTGTTTGTATCTTGTATTAAAAATGATTAAATGGATGTATTTACGACAAATGAGAACTGACCTATCATTTATCTGTATTAATTTGTTACTGCAGCTGCACAATATTCAGATAAATGAATATCTGCTTGGCAATATCACCTTTTCTTACAACTTCTTTGTAGAACACAAAGCCAAATCAGCAATTACATTCTCTGCTTTTGTATTTTATTAAAATTAGCTCAAGCACATATCTGTTCTTCAAGAACATCATTATCAGCACTGAAATCCACGTGTTGTTTGTAATTAATTAGTTGAAATAGTAATTAAACACTGTAGTACCAACAGAGAGTGTATCCTTTATGGTGTACACTTGCAACTCAATACAAATTGCATATTTTAGAAGGACAAAATCAATTACACACTCAATTGTGTACACAGCACGTAACATGCTCTGAAAAGCGTTGATAAAACAGTTGGTTTAGACTGCTCTTGGATGAATTAAATTGATTGTGTTTAAAATTTATTTTCATTACTAGTATTGATTTATTGTAATTTCGTTTTGCGTGTTATTTAGCATAATAATATATTGACTCTGGAAAACAACATTTACATTAATATTTTGCTTTTATTTTAGTATAAATACAATTGTGTACTGAGAATAGGCAGCAATTTATACTAGAACCTCTGAAATTCAAACTAAAACTGCAACATTTTATTATGCTGTTAGCGTTTGTGCACTTTCCAGTGGTAAAGAAACAATAAAACCAAACAAGTCGTTTATTAAAAATTTAATTTCTTTATTTTATGTAGATGCATCTTCTTGCAAACTTTGGTGTTTGAATTGATGCTGTAATAGTTTGTTGTTGTTACAACTGTTTGATGTATAAATTAATACAAGTATTAAAAATAAAACTAGGGTATGTTTGAATAAAAATTGTCTAGAATTAACCTGTTGTCTATTTACAGTACCTTCAACCCAACTAGGTTCCATAGCATTATGAACTGAAAATACAAATAAAAATAGCAAAAATTATGTATTAAGAAAAACTTAATTCATTTTATGATCTAGAAAATTTGAATTAAAACATTGGATTCAATCGGTACAGTCAATGTAAACATTTATTTCAGTGTTCTTGATCAATTTAGACATTCCTTACAGTCATTTTGTTCAATTTAGATATTGAATTTAATCATTTTGGTCAATTTCGACCCGCGTTTTAAAGGTTACCACATTGGATCGGCATCCTGTGCTCAATGACACCATTTGTAGTACGTACATCCTGTAATTAATTACATTATTTGGTTAATTCGAAATAATAGTTAAGATTCATTCTCCAGTGTTTAAACTTGTTTAAAAATTGCTCCAAGATAGATTAAAAATTGTTTATGTTGAGGGTGCGCGAGTGACCAGTTGTTTCCCATCGCAAGTGTGACCTATTTCTACAAATCGTAAAACCGTGTACTTAAATAATAAGATAGTAACTGTTGCATCACCAAAAGATGAGTAAAATCTTGATTAGTGCTTTAAATTTCGCACAGTGAAATATTATGTTCTGCAAATAGACTTCATTTAAATTAGCACCACATAACCATTCGCTCAAAGACTAACAAGTTTTCGCAGGACCTAGCGTTGTTTGCACCAGAAAGTTCTGGATGATTTTGCCTACAAAATGATTCGCACCAAAAATTTACAAAATATGTCCAGGCTAGCTTGTAACCAATAAACAATCAAGTGACCATGCACATGGAATTGTGGGAAATGTTCTGAGCTAGCTTTGCTAGTTATCTAGTTCGTACAACTGGATTAGAATTATTTGGTTTAAAAATTTTTAAACCAGATAATTTTAGGCTAGATGCGTTCGCACCAAGAACTAGAACTAGATTAACAGTTTAAGCTAGCGCACAAAAATCGGACAGGGCACTCATAGACATGTAAGGTTGTCAACTCCTGATTTGTACAAAAGCAAACAAATTAAAATTGACTTTTGTACGCTTTTACCTCTATTTTGTCGACGATAGAAACTTGGCGTATAAAAAGCGTACATTATTTTAAAAGATTAAAAAGCGCGCATATGGCGTACACATCAATGTTTTAGTAGCAAAACGCGTATCGTACGCTCCAATAGCGTGCAGTTGGCGCCATGTCTTCCAATTCCAAGAATTAAGAAATTCCTTTACTGAGACTACTAAAAGTGTTGTGTAAGGTTGGTGTTAGTTCTGTTCTTGCTTGGCTTTTTCCGCGGCTTTGCCTGTTTTTAAGATGATTATTATTATTTGTACATTCAATACTCTAACAACTCACCATTTTTATTTGCTCCTTCAATTTGTAATTTATAAAATATTTTCCAGTGAAATCAAATCTAAAATAAAAAATAAAAAACTCACAATTTTCTATTTTGTTTTCTAGTTGTTTAAGGATATCAGGAGCACAACTTAGTTTTAGAAATGCAAATTTGTAATTTAGTGTTACTGATAGATTGTACTACATTTACAACAACAATCTACGGAATATTTAGCAGCTGTCAGCAAATTATCTATAATTACACATCCTTGATTAAGATCTCCATCTCGGTGCGCAACAATCCAAATATTTGGTAAAATGTTAGAAAAATATATGATTATCATTGCTTCATCTGATCACGGGGATCAAACTGATCTTCGTATTTGTTTCATGACAATTTTAGAGTCGTTTCTAAGTATCTAAGTACACCGAATGTTCCGTAGCAGAGCAGCAGGGCGGGAAATTTACATTGCGCATGCTCCGTCCTCCAGTACAACTTTAATCCTTTTGCGACAAAAAAAAGAATAAGATGTGTCAAATGTAATTTCATTAAACAAAAACAAAACAACAGTTTTTTAAATTTAATTCTTTGTTATTTTTTATAGTCCGTGTAAATATTGCTCACACGCGCGCGGTGCGGTGAGTTTGTGTACTAAAACAAACAGTGGCTTTATTTACAAGTAAAACAAAATGTGTATTTTTAAGCCGGTTACAAGATAAAAATTAAATTGACATATTTTAGTTCGTTTTCATTAACCAAGAGCTTTAAGATAAGTTTTGTTTTTTCATCATGGCTGCTATGTAGGCTCTGAAATTGTTAGTTTCGTCCGACCGGGTGATCAACTCGCATCTGGAAAATGATTAAAACGTGTCTAGAGTTCTACCATGGCAACCAAAACCAATCAATACAAATACCTGCATGAGTGCTGGTCGAAAGAAAAGCCGGTGGAGCAATCCACTACTGCACTTGGGACACACTCGCAGGAACACGTCACATCAATCCACATTTTGCCAGCCTTGGCGCACTTTTCAATTTCCTTTTCATTTGCGCATTCGCAGCGACACACGTCCCTTCGAAACACCTAATCACAATCGAAATATTAATAAAATAAAATTTTTTATTTTTTTATTTTGTGTCGAGTTACTTGTTTAGAATTGCAATCTTCCGTTGTGATTTTACATCCACTTTTACAAGTCAAATGTTCTTCGGTATTAATCGTACTACACGTTTGTTCAAGGTTGCTGTCAAAGCTGTTTGTTGTGACCAGAACAACCTAGAATTAAGTATATATGGCTGTAAAAAAACAGAAACCGTAAAGCTCCAAATTTATGGAATAAACATTAGGGGCCAATAAGTGCTTGGAGTTGGACACTTAGCGTATACATGACGTCCAAATATTTTAAAAAGAAAATTGTAATCTTACGGGAATATTGATAGGTTTCGTTTTAGCTGGCAAGCAGCCATGTTGTTTCGTACTGTGCCCACCAGCACAGCGTTGCAACAGAGCATTTTGAGGCAAAACCTATAGAATAAATACAATTATCTTCTCTCGATAATCATCAATTTTTAAATTACTTTGATCACGCTTGGGTTGGGATCTGTGAGTTCTACCATAGTCAATCTCGGTGCACAAACATCATCTTCCAATAGTTTTTGAATTTTTTTCAAATTCTCCGCATGGCAATTATCTAAAAACAAAAAAAAAATAATTAATTTATGCTCCATGCAAAACTCAAATCCCTTACTTTTCAAATTGCGCAACTGCAAATTTTTAGCATCAAAATCGGAAAAATGATAAAATTTACTTAAATAAATTTGCTCAGACTGGAAGAAAAAAATGTGCAGAAAATAAAATTTATTTCCAAATAACCTCCAAAAAATGTAACCAAAAAATGTATCAAAAAATGTATCAAAAAATGTATCAAAAAATACTTACATCTTGTAAACAATATGTAATGGACAAATCCCAGGCAAATACAAAAAATAAAAGAAACATGTCAACATACAACTGTATATAACCAACAAATCTTTATATAAAAGCAAAAAAGGGAAACACAATATCCCCCTAATAAGAAAAACGTATAAAAAAAACATCCGTATTCCTGATAGCGAAGTCCGAGTAAACAAAACACTTCCTTTCGCCAATCTTCTCGGTATAATTATTAATTAATTGATTCTAATTTCTCCCTTAAACTGTAACGCCAAACCCCAACTTAAATGCCAACTCGATAACATTCTGCGGAATCGAATCGAGAAAACAAACATAAAATTCCTGCGGTTCATCACCCTCGAATAACCTCCTAAAAAAAAAATAAATAAATAAATACTAAAATTATTCATTTTCAATCATCCAGTTGCCGCATACCCAACAACCCAATAAGACAACGTTGGAGATGGCTTCTTCTGATTGGGTCTTGCAGGTAAGGAACATTGGAAAAGAACGCCTTGTTCCTTAACTCCCGTCAAACTATCATCAAAGCCCAAGCGAGGTAAACTTTTGGTCTTCGCCATCTCCTAAATAAAACAAGCATTAAATTTATATGGCTGCTAGTAAGAGATTTTATTGTTGCAGGCACTTTGTATTTAAGGCTGTTCTGGAACTGCTGTTGAATCAACAAACAAGCGGCGTGAAAGTTCTCCATTACTTCGGCACTCAGCATGCTTTTCGTGTCGGCTTCGCACGAAGATACAAAGACCCCATCGGTCGAATTCATGTGAATGTAATGAAACAGAGTGTTTTCGCATCCACTAGTCAGTCTAAAAGTAGATCGACAAATGGATTCGAGATTGAATAATCTTTTATTTTAATGCGTGCATTCCGATCGACGTAAAAATAGAGATTTGGCGCGTACGTTTACACGTTGAGAATGCTACTTATAAAAAAGAATTGTAAGTTACGCTACTACGGGGTCGTGCGAAGGTGTCATATTTATTTAGAGAACTAATGCAGGTATGGTTAATCGTAACCAACACATTTTTAGAAATTTTTCTTTCATTTTATATGTTCGCCAAACGGATACTCTATAAATTTATAAATTGTAAATATAAAAAACGTAATCGCCAAACCTCTAACATGTTTTTCAATTAATGACATAAATGACGCTGTGAAGTAAGTATGTCGCTATTCACGATCGAAACATCCTCGAGGACCAGGAGCAGATTGAGGAGTTATATCGGTACACGCATTTTTGTATGGTCAATCCACCCCTGCCTAAGATGAATAAAATTCGTGCAAAACTTACTTTAAAGCGTTTTTATCCATATCTGGTAAAGTTTTATATAAGGCATTTAAATCGATTGTGCTGTTGCCAGGCAACGTGCGACATCTCTTATTCTGCTGCAAAAGATTTATCATTTTTTTTTTCTTTTTCAATAAATCACGCGTCAACAATTTACTTTGTACGGGTTAGTTTCGCTGCTTTCTCTCGAATCAACGTCTGAACCCGAAGTACGACTTCGCTCTTGCGGAGTCATCATCGGTGCTTCATCGCTCATGCTGCTCGTACCCAATGAATTACTCGTGTCCGATTCATTGTCATAAAATGCTAAATCATAAATGATCAAATTCATCAAATAGGAGCTATTATTATATCAAATTGCCGCTCTCATTAACGTTCGGGGTTTATGATTTTTCTTTTAATTCCTCTCTACAATTATTGGTGGAAAAACGAAACGGCCGGGACTCTGTATTCCTGCAATTACCGATGATTTACAATTAAAGTGCAACGATTTAAATACCTGAATTTGATCCAGTCACAAAAGGCAAATTAGGTTTCTTTAAAATAGAACTGAGGTCGCCATATGCTTTTTTAGCTGAAAACAGTAATAATCTATTTAAATGTGCGTGTATAGACAGAAGGGCATGATTTTCTTAAGTAATGAGTTTAAAATTACGAGATTTGAGGTTAAGTTTCGTGTCCTGTCCTCTATTTGCATCGTCTTTTCCGGGTTTACTCGTTTGCATAAACCAATCGACATTGGCAAGTGACGGAACATTCCTCGACAAACTGGATTTGAATAGTATTAAATTAGGAGTCTCGTTTCGAGTAAAGCATCGTATTTGCTCTCATTGAACGCGGGTCTCTAAGCGAAATAACACCTGAGCCAAATTTTGATTTTGCGGTTAGAGTACGAAGTACATACACGTTTATGGTACGCGTACGACCTCACAGCTCGATTTTGATCAAAAACAAACCATTTTTGTACGTTTTTTATCTAATAATGATCAATTTTTGTCGAAAAATGCCAATTTTTTTTTTTGAAACAGTTAAAACACCCGCGTTCGATGAGAGCAATTACGGTACATCATTTTTAGTTTTTACTCCTTACCAAGCCTCACATGCCTCTGCAATCTGCAGTGAAGCCAACTGAGCAAGAGTTGCTTCAGCTTGGTTTACATAAAAAGGATCTGGTCCTTGTTTGCCTTCAGCTCTACCAAAAAAAAAAAAATTAAAACATTAAAAATAACAAAAAAAATTAATGCCATTTTAGTACTGACTTGACACTGCAACCACCTGCCTCTAATAAAACTGCAAACAAACATTGTTTCTAAAAAAAATACATATAAATATAAATTTAAATTTTGTGTAAAAATGTTTATTTTGCCACTAAATAAACGGAATAAACGATTGTTTCTGAATTAACCCGCCCGCTAAATAATAATAATAATAATAATAATAATAATAATAATAATTGTATTTATTTCCACGAATTCGAGAGGGTGTCCCTCAACAGCGAAAGCCAACAAATCGGCATCCATTTTTTTAAAAAGCTAAAAGAAAGGCACATCGGTTTATGTGATGCAACCGGAAGTTGAAACATTCGGTCAAGTTAAATAAAATCGTTTAAAAAAACAAACTTACCAAACCCACAAGCATGAGAAACCATCTGCCACTTGTTTCGGCGACTTGAATATTGCTTTGACTTCTCCTCGATGGGAAAACCTCCTTCCACACGACTAAGCGAGACACTGATTCTTGATTGGTTAACAGAATAAGCCCATGGTACTTTAAAAAGAGTAATATATCCAGCATATCCTCTTTAGGCAAATGATTTGCCAGCAGATAGCCCTGTAATCCAGAGGATGGAGCAATTAAACGGAGGAATTCTTTGCATGCTCATTCCATCTCACCCTATAAAACAAGCAAGTTCCTAAAATGGTGTAGCTTCTCTGTACATCGTAATAATCATCTTTCTGGCATGAGAAAAATGTGCCAAGTTGATATTAAAAACAAGGAGAAATTCCATTTCAAGCTCCATATTTTAATCACAATGAACAAATCGAGAGAATGTAAACAAAACATACCAGATCAACAAAATCAGCAGCTTCAAATTCATTCAGCATGTTATGAATCTCCATCTAGTAAATTGGCAATTATTAAGAGAGCGTAAGATGAAGATAATGTGTTGATTAACTCTGTAATTTCACCTGAATGTGGGGTGATAAAGGTAACCATTGAGCACCTTTAAAAGCATTATTGACAAGAACAAAGCCATTAGGCTGCTGCTTCCAATTACCAGTCCCTTTCTGCTGACTCAAGTACTGCTGCAGTGTTACAAGGAACAGTTGATCAAGAGCTAATTTATTTTCAGCCTTGGAAAAAGCCCTTCGAACAAAATTCAAAACTAATTACTGCGCTGCAACTATGGAAAAATATTCTTATTACAAACAACTTCTCGTTAACTTTTAGGCCCCTTTCTAAGTAAATCATGGCAAGATTTACCGCTTGGCGAAAGATGCTATAGCGTAGGCTTTCTTAAATCGCCCGTGGCTTATACCCCCAAGCTGCCAGCTTTCCCCAACTAGCCTGCAGCTTATTGCTGAAAACCACCTGCAACCTACCGCATTTTAAAACTTCTCGTTATGCGTAACTATCATTGGTTATAAATTACTTGTTTATAACCTACCGCATTACCCCGCTTTAAAGCGCACGCCCTGAATTGCAGGAATTTGAGATCGTTTTATCCAGCACTGACAAATAATTCGAATTATCCGGCACCCTGGTTGGACTCAAGATTTTAGGATGTGCCCTCCAAAGCAGGATAATACGGTATTCCCGAGCCTAGAGACCAGAGACCGGAATTTTATTTCCACGACCCAGATTTTCTGTCACCAGACCACCCATACCCAAAATTCCAAATACATAAAATCGCGTTTTATTTAATGGCAAATATCAAGATCGATATTACTTCATCGCCCCTTCGTTTCATCACCTGAATCGACGATAAAATGAGCGGCGATGAAGTGAGTCACACCAAAACCCAAAATTTCGAACAGGGGTCACTTCAAGTGACCCCTGTTCGAAATTTTGGGTTTTGGTTTACGCCCACCCACGCCCACCAATATGATTAAACTAGAAACCATTGCCCACCCATAAACCATGGGTATGGGTGGGTGTG
>JAQFXT010001082.1:0-21174 GCA_034683725.1 Strigamia crassipes | reverse complement strand
TTTTTATGCATTTTTACACCGAAAATGCAACTTTTTATGCATTTTTACACCGAAAATGCAACTTTTTATGCATTTTTGCACAGAAAACGACAGTTCTGCATCTAAAAATGAATCTTTAATTACAATTGATCTTACTCATTTTTTTCCTTTAAACTAGAGCTTCGAACCGGATTTATCGAACGTTTATTTGGCTTACACAGTGGAAGGCGCGCAGCATAATTCGCAGTCCAAAAGCAGTCGTCATCGTTCGGGACACCACTCGAAGATGTCGGGCAGAATGAAGTCTGCCAAAAAGTAAAAAGAAAAACAGAAAGAAAGGAAAAAGTTGTTTCGTAAATGTTGTTTGTTTGTAAATGTTTTTTTTTTTGCTCGTTCGTTGCTCGCTCGCTGTTTTTCCGTTTACCGTTTTCCGTTTTGTTTGCATTTTGTCATTTTCGTGCACTGTTTGTTGTTTGGCATGTCACTGGCTTTTTTTGAGTTTTTGCCGGCTGAAGCTGCTTGTTTCCCACGCAGGAAGCGCAACAGTAGCAACGTGGACCTTCAAGTTGAGGCTATGTTGTGATGTTCCGTAGGTTGGGACCCAGCACGGAAGACGTGAGCCAGTTGCTGACCACGCGACCGCTGCAGTGCCTCGTCGATGCTGCAAACTGGAAGATTTGATCTCACGTTCTAGTCTGTCTCGCTTTGTGTTCGTGTCCAACTCAATTCTGCCATTTAGCGTTCCCAAAAACATGTTATTATTGCACATTTAAATCATGTCGAGTTGACACGTTGAGTTAATGTTTTCGGCAAACGTTGTTGAATTAAATATTACTGTTCGACCTATTTTTTGAAATGTATAAATATATATTTAATTTCTTCGTGGATGTACATTTGTATTTAAAATTTATTTTTTCAATTGTAAAGCTTTATTTATTTTGCTCGATTAAAAAGTCTTGCACACCACCAACGCGTTGTTTTCATTTTTCGCCAACAGAGCGCCAAATTTATCAGTTTCGTTTTGAATTTTTTAATAAAACATGAGGGAAAATATGAATTTTCGTGATGATTTATCGCCGGATTTTTAATTTTGTACGTTTTAAAATGTAACGTACCGTGTACAGTTCACATTACGCGTGAGACGGGAGTCGAACGTTCCATTTTCGTGTTCCTTTTCTATATTTAGAGACTCAGCTGCACTTGAACATCTCTCGAACATCTCGCATCTATGGTGGTATCGTTCAATGGATACGTGCGTAAACAACGTTTGTGCTTCCAAACCACGTCCGATCAAAGAGGTCACGTGGGATAAAAGCACTACGGATGTTAAGGTGAGAAAACGCCATTTTTTTAAAATATAATTTTTTGGCGGTTTCGGTTTTAAGACGGAAGTGTGTGGCAACTGGCAATCAGAAGATCATAATTCACAGGCGCATAACACAGTCAAGTCGTAACTCATAATCACGAGTTCCCGGTCAATTGTTTCCGTCGATTTAAGTAATTTAAAGTAATTTCACGTTTGATTTAATTTGAAACAGAATTTTGCTTCCTGGGTTTTGGTTGGGTAGCAAACATGTTGTGTTTGTGCTATTATTAATTGCAGTTAGTCTCAGTGAGTGTTGATGCCAAAATAGGCAAATAGATTAATGGGACGTGTTTTTGGCAGTGATTTTCTCCCATGTCTGAGGGACCTTGGCATTGAGGGCTTTGCAATTTTCATATCAACATTCTTGCGCACGTAGAGTTCGGAGATGAATTACAGATGCTGCGTGCCGAGTTCGCGTTATCGCCGCTTGGCGCGCGGGCGGCACCGGGGAAGTAATGGCTCAATTGCTGTTTATTTATTTCTTTCTTGAGCGATCTCCGGTTCGTCGAGTGCATGTCTCCCACG
This sequence comes from Strigamia crassipes, assembly GCA_034683725.1. Taxonomy (NCBI): domain Eukaryota; kingdom Metazoa; phylum Arthropoda; class Chilopoda; order Geophilomorpha; family Linotaeniidae; genus Strigamia; species Strigamia crassipes. The sequence continues at coordinate 19,304 of JAQFXT010001082.1, read as the reverse complement.
CAGATTAGTGGTAAGCGAAAAATCTTGTAAATTTTAGATTTATTTCAATTTTGGCTTTTCGACGGGATCATTTTCTTCGAATTATCACCGAGTTTTCAACTTGGTTTCGGTTAACAGCTGTTTGATCGATTTTCCGCTCGAGTTTATGCATGTTTAACATTTAAAACTGAAAATAAAATTAAAATTAAAAAAATAAAGAAAAATCCGGTGCATTTGAGTAATTGCTCGTGTCATATTTTTGTGATGGAAAATCCCCAGCGCAGGAAGTTTTGTGTTATTTTAAATCGTTAACGCATTTATAAATAAACCATTTTAGAAAAAAACATGTGTTTCGATTATAAAAATTCCTCGCACCTGGTTTTTCTCTTAGTTTATTTATTTATTAATTAATTAATTAATTTATTAATTTACTTATTTCCCCAAGATGCGAGAAATTGAAAAAGGTCACGGTCATTTGCAAACAAACAAAACGACTAAAATTAATAGACCAGTATCGACGTCATTTGTGAATGGCCGCTTTTTACCCTCCCTCTCACTCGTATCCTTCTTTGAGAAATATCGATTGTGGAGTGAAATTTTAGCCTCTACCCACATCTTTCGGGTTTAGCCATGGAGATAGTAAAGCATGGCCTTCGTTCGGTGACCCAGAGAGGAGAATAGACCTAAATAGTCGGCGGCCCATAGTATTCGATGTCTGGCCTTTACCACATGGCATTCGCGCTGTGCGAGCGAGCCCAAAACTAAACTGGATCGAATTTCCATCCGACTTGTATCCATCCACGTATAAAAGCACAATGGAAACGCATGGTTCGCATTCTGCTCCGAGTTCAAGGGTAAGTGAGGATGACGAGAGATGCAGCATCCTTTTCATCTTTATTTATTTTATTTTTTTTAAATTGAACTTTTGGTATTTTTTAAAACATTTTTTCATTCACAATCTTATCGTTTTCTCGGTAGTAATTTTTGTCATTTCCTATCGCTTCGCGGGTTTTGGAGTTTTATTTGTTTTGTTTCAAAATTTTCCATTCAGGTTTTATTAACCCTAACCAGGTAGCGTAGTGGTTTACGACCGAGGCGGGGAATATTGACCTTTAGTTCGTTAATTGGGAGTTTTCGGGATTTTTTAATGAGTAAATTTCCATGGGAATTTTTCTGTTTATCCTTCAGACATGTTTTTTTTTTTTAAAAAATTCTTGTTGGAATTCGTGGAATTTGTGAGCGTAAAGCCACTCCCATAGTTTCGTTAAATCAACACTAGGGTGGAGGGAGGCGCTTTGCCTCACCTTCTACAAACATGACGTTTCATTTATTTATTTTTAAATTCGATTAAAAATCAGCGTTACGAAGGAGTTTGAATTGAAAGTGGTGGTAAATTGGTCGTTTCCTTTTGGTCTCGACGGGCGGTGATTTCTTTTTCAATATTTTAACGAACAAATGAAAAAGGTCAAATCCTAGCGGTGAAATTTGAATGTAAATTTAAAGGTAAATTGATCTGTTGTGAAAAATTATCGTTTGGTGTTGGCTATTGTTCTCGTTTAGGTTCAAAAATAACATGAACTTGTTTGTTGATGTTATTCTATGCGATGATTTAGTGGAAAATTTCGGCCCAAAATTTTTCTATTTTTTAAATTAAAGTTAAAGTTCATGTTATTTTAATTTTACACGTTTAATTTGATCTATAAAATGGAATGAGTATTAGTGTTTGATGATGATTGATGTTGCAATGCCAGTCCAGTTTGTTCCTCTTTGGTCTCGTACGACGAGTGTCGCTAGAAGCCTGTTGCATCTTCTTGAGCTATGGCTAAATCAATTGAATGTGGTTTAAAATGCACTTGGCTTCCTGGCATTTTATGTAACTCGATGGTTGATAAATACAGACGTTGGAAGGTAAGTTATCTTCTAACCATAATGTCTTCTTTTTGAAGAAAAAAAACCAAGAGTTGTCTTTTGTAGAAAGAGTCGAATAATTTGTGAAAAAGTTGAATTTTTGTAGAAAAAATTGAATGATTTGTTAAAAAGTTGAATTTTTGTAGGAAAAATTGAATGATTTGTTAAAAAGTTGAATTTATAAAGGAAAATTTGAATAATTTGTGAAAAAATTGATTAATTTGTGAAAAAATTGATTAATTTGTGAAAAAATTGATTAATTTGTGAAAAAATTGATTAATTTGTGAAAAAATTGATTAATTTGTGAAAAAAAATTGATTAATTTGTGAAAAAATTGATTAATTTGTGAAAAAAAATTGATTAATTTGTGAAAAAAAATTGATTAATTTGTAAAAAAAATTGACTAATTTGTGAAAAAATTGACTAATTTGTGAAAAAATTGACTAATTTGTGAAAAAATTTACTAAATTGTGAAAAAATTTACTAAATTGTGAAAAAATTGACTAATTTATGAAAAAAATTTACTAATTTGTGAATAAATTGACTAATTTGTGAAAAAATTGACTAATTTGTGAAAAAAATTGACTAAATTTATGAAAAGGTCGAATTTTTTAAACGCAGAAATTGAATTTTCGAGAGGAAAAATTGAACTTTTCGAGAGAAAAATTAAACTTTTCGAGAGGAAAAATGAAACTTTTCGAGAGGAAAAATTAAACTTTTCGGGAAGGAAAAATTAAACTATCCGAGAGGAAAAATTGAACTTTTCGAGAGGAAAAATTGAACTTTTCGACATGAAAATTAGATGGAAGTTGGTCCGCGAGTAATATAACTTAAGGTCAAATTAGTTGATAAAGGAGGGGAAAAGCAATCTGATATACACCCGGGTCAAAAATCTTATTTTTTTCAAATAAAAATATTCAGTAAATAAAAAAATGAAGAATTCCAGGGGAAAATGCGAGAAAAAGTAGAACATTGCTCGATTAATGGCCAACTCTTTATTCATTCATTCATTCATCTACTCATTCATTTATTTATTTGTTGGTAGGATAACGGCACCATGACCAGAGCGACCGACTACATGAACGTGTCGGACGGAATGATCGCGAAACCCGACACGTCGGTGGACGAGAACAAAGAGCGAGGAAACTGGTCGAATAAAATCGAATTTCTTCTCAGTTGTTTAAGTTACGCCGTTGGATTGGGCAACATTTGGCGGTTTCCTTATTTGGTCTATCTGCATGGCGGAGGTAAATATGTACATCCCACGGAATAAAGTCAATTGTAAACCTAAACAAAACCACTTGCAGGTGCTTTTATCATTCCCTACTTCATTATGCTGTTTCTGGCCGGTTTGCCGCTCTTTTTCCTCGAGCTGGCGATCGGCCAATACGCCAGCGAAGGCCCCATCACCGTTTGGAAAGTGAGTCCTTTGTTTCAAGGTAACTCAACTGCCGACACATTTTATCATTCTATTCAATCTGACGCTTTTTTTTTTAATGCGCGAACTAATTCAGGTTTGGGTTATGCCATGTTCATCGTTTCGACATTGGTCGGGATTTATTACAACATGATCATCGCGTGGACGTGGTTTTACCTGTTTTCGTCTTTTACTGACAATTTGCCATGGAACTCGTGCGACAATTGGTGGAACACGGAAGGTGTAAAAAAAAAATTAAATTAAATTAAATTAAATTAAATTACATTTTTTTTTGTTTTAATTTTTTTTGTTTTAAAAGCGTGTCAACGATTCGATACGAAGAATTGCACGGCACACAGCGGTTTCATGTACACGAACGGCACGTGCGTTTTTTCGACGCAAATGAGCGCGGACGAGTGGAGCAACCTGACGGCCACGGCCGAGCAACGGCGGATGCCCAGCGACGAATATTTCCAGTAGGAATATCCGATCGTCTAAATTGAGAATGACTTAATTGATTCGATCGATTTTCAGTAATTATATGTTGGTCATCTCGGAAGGACTGGAGAACATGGGCAGCGTGAGGTGGCAGTTGTCGCTGTGTCTTTTATGGTCGTGGTTCCTCGCCTATTTAGCACTCATGAAAGGTGTTAAGAGTTTCGGAAAAGTGAGTTTCGATGCGCTTGAACATGTGGACGATTGATTTTTATTTATTTATTGCAATAGTTGGTTTATTTTACCGCGTTTTTCCCGTACCTCGTGCTCATCATTTTGTTGATCCGTGCCGCCACTTTACCCGGCTACATGGACGGAATCATGTTTTATCTCATTCCACAATGGCACAGATTGTTGGAAGCGAAGGCAATTTTAATTTTAATTTTTAATTTTTATGGATTTTATAAATTTTTTAAATTTTTTTAGGTGTGGGGCGACGCAGCTGTGCAGATCTTTTTTTCACTTTCGCCGTGTTGGGGCGGACTTATCACTCTGGCCAGTTACAACACTTTTCACAACAACTGTTGGAGGTTACAAAATGAAATTGAATTCGAATTAGTGAAATTAGAATTTATTTCAAACCAATAGAGATGCGGTTTTAATCGGGATCATCAACCCATTGACGAGTTTTTTCGCTGGTTTTGTAATATTTGGAATCGTCGGATTCATGGCGCACGAACTTGACATATCTGTTGAAGAAGTGGTCGGTCAAGGTAAAACTAAAATGATAAAAATTCGACAACATTTTAAATTTTTTTTTAAATTTTTTTTTTGATTGTTTCAGGAGCGGGTTTGGCGTTCATCGCGTATCCGGAAGCCGTGACGCGGTTGCCGTTGTCGCCCCTGTGGTCCATTCTGTTCTTCGTGATGCTCCTCACGCTGGGGATGGGCACTCAAGTAAGAACCGCAGTGAAAATTGCAATCGTTTAAAACTTGCATCTTGGCACGTATGAAGAGAATTGATTGTGCTTTCCGTTCAGCACGAAAAAATCGCGACAGGGTAGTGAGTAGTCGCGGGCTCCACGCTTTGATTTCCGACATGCGTCCGATTCAGGGTACAGAATTTGCTTAAACGACCACCACATTACTTTTATTTCTATTTGTTTATTTATTTATTTATTTATTTATTTATTTATTTATTTGTTGGTTTTTTTATTGGTTTATTTATTTTTTTAATTCTTTTAAAATTGTTTGTTAATTTAATTCGATTCAGTTCACTATTTTGGAGACCGTAGTTACGACCATAGTGGACGAATGGCCCGATAAGTTACGCAAATATCACCAATGGGTCCTTCTAGGTGTGTGCATCGTCATGTATTTCTTCGGCCTCGGTCTGTGCTCGGAAGGAGGAATGTACATGTTGCAATTGGTAAAATTGATCGACAGTTTTTTTTTTTTGAATTTTGTTTTTAATTTGAATTTTTTTGTTGTTTTTTAAATAGATGGACAAATTCTGCGCGAGTTATTCGACGCTTTTTATCGGATTGGGTGAAGTGTTCGTCCTCAGCTGGGTTTACGGTGAAATAACTTGGCGTTTTAACAATTTTTTTCTTTTCTTTTTAAACTTACATTTGTTTTCTTCCGTTTTAAAGGGGTCGATAAATTCTTAAACGACATTAAGGTGATGATTGGCCGCTATCCGTTTCACCCGCTCTATTGGAAACTGATGTGGAAATACGTGACTCCGATCACTTTGACCGTAATTTGATCGCAATTATGAGTTTTTTTTTTTTTTTTTTTTCAATTTTAACGTTATTTTCGCGAATTTAGTGCATCCTGATTTTCAATATAATCGATTTTGACGGTGTCAGATACGCGAACTACGAATTTCCCACTTGGACGTTGGCCATTGGCTGGCTAATGGCGCTCTCCTCCGTAATCATGATCCCGTCGGTTGCGATTTTTAAACTGAATCGCGTCAACGGCACATTATACGAAGTAAATTAATCGAAATAAGAAAAGGAGAAAAAAATAATTTTTTTAATGATAAATTAATTTTCCTTTTCAGCGTGTCAAGATCTTAATTAAACCGACGGAGTCGTGGGGACCGAAATTGCAAATCCATCGCGCCGAAACGGACAGACCGAAACATATCGACTCTCAAGTGCCATTGGCGGCCAATCCGTACGTGGTGGAAGTTCTCGACGACGATGGAATTATCGAGGACACGGACGCAGCGGGCTACGACGACGCCGGGCTGAAATTCGGAAGGAAATTAGGCGAAACTGAAACCGGGGTGTAATGGCGTCAAGTTGAAGAGCAAATGTTGTTTTTGCCCGAGCGAGGAACGATCGACTGAAGCAAACGACGAATCGAATGTCAATCTTGATTCGTTAGCGAAATGATGATGCGTTTTTGTTTTAATTTTTATCTCGATGATCGTTGCTTTCGCGCCTAGCAATTTTTATATGAACTCGACCGGTCACGTTTTTCGCGGTTTTTAAATCGGAATACGTTAGAATTTTGAATTGATATTTTAAAGAATTTTTATTGTTTTGTTGTAATCATGAACTCAAGATAAATTTTGTTGTTGTTTTGTTTGCTCAAAATTATTTGTATGATTTTTGTTTTTACATTTTACTGTTTATAAATATGTACAAAGGAGAAGCTTGTGTTTTTCTTGACGGAATATCGGAAATGTTTATGCTAAATTCGTGTAAAGTTTTCATGTTTGAATATGTTGGCTGTGCTAACGAAGTTATATATTAAAATATATTGTAATTTAATCGAATATTCCTTTTGTAAGGATTTAAATTTTACGCTCAAGACACGAGGTTGTACAAATTTTTGCATCAAAATTGGGACTGTTTTAACAAATTGACAATAAACTCGTTTATTTTTTAATTTATTATTTACTTGTAACTTGTAAGAAATAAAAATTGGATCTTATTATAAAGTTTGGCTTTGCTGCTATAGTTACTACGTTGCTAATGAGCTGCCACCTATTGTGCATCGTACGAAACTACATTGCGTAATCAACAAATTTGATTTAAAATTTAAAATTTCAAAAATAAACAAACTAAACTAGCTTTATTTATTTATTTATTTATTTATTTATTTATTTATTTATTTCAAAATATTTGGTGTTGACAAATCCAAATGTTCGAACTCGTTCTATTACCTCGTAACGTCCCGAGGGATTGTGGGATACAAAAATGGCGTGTTTGGGTCCTGCTTCGCGGAAAAATCAATTGGTTCGTACAACTATTAAACATGATAGATGTTTATTTGATTACAAATGACCCGTTTTTTTAGATGCGATTTAAACCATTCGTTCGCTGCTTTTCTACCGATGGTTTACCGAAGAATAAATTGTCCGCGGAGCAAAGAAATAAATTAGCATCGGGACCCGATTTCGTCGATTTTCTAGACGGAAAAGATCCGCCCGAGCCCGAATATGCCGGGAAATTAAAACGGGACAAAGGTGATTACACCAGGTACGAGTGGATTTACATCCCCTCTTGAAATGTAATTACTAATTAAATTTGTATTTCAGATTACGACTTCCCCCGTGGCTGAAACGTGAAATTCCGATGGGGAAAAATTACGACAAACTAAAAACATCGTTAAGGGAATTAAAATTGCACACTGTGTGCGAAGAAGCCCGTTGTCCGAACATCGGGGAATGCTGGGGAGGCGGCGAACACGGAACCGCAACTGCGACGATCATGGTGGAAATTAAAAAAAAAAAAAAAAAAAAAAAAAAAAATGCGTCGGAATTTTTAATTTAAATTTAAATTTCAGTTGTTGGGCGACACTTGTACGCGCGGATGTCGATTCTGCTCGGTGAAAACATCAGCTAAACCTCCTCCGCCCGATCCCGATGAGCCTAAAAACACGGCCAATGCAATCACGCAATGGGGGTTGGACTATGTGGTGCTCACGTCGGTCGATCGAGACGGTAAATTTTTATCTTTTTTAATTCTTATTAAATTAGTTTTTTTTTTAATTTTTAGATTTATCCGACGGAGGAGCGAATCATATCGCAAAAACTGTTGAAGAACTGAAGAGGAAGTGCGTTTAATCAATTTTAATTCGATTGGATTGAGGATTTTCGATTTATTCGTAGAAATCCCAAGATTTTAGTGGAATGTTTGACCCCAGATTTCCGCGGGGACATGACCGCAGTCTCGATCGTTGCAAACTCGGGGTTGGACGTTTACGCGCACAACGTCGAAACCGTAGAGCAATATCAGAAGTAAACATTCGATGAATCGTTTTCCTACTGGGATAAAACGATATTCTGTAACCATTACAGATTTGTGCGAGATCCTCGAGCAAATTACAATCAATCTTTAAGCGTTTTACGTCACGTTAAAACAATTAAAAGCGATTTAGTCACTAAGACGTCGATTATGCTCGGTTTTGGAGAAACAAATGAGCAAGTCAGACAAACTCTGAAAGGTTCGTCATCGTTGGAAATACGAAACTGATGAAAATATTTGAAATTTTCTCATTTTGCGGTAGATTTACGCGCTGCTGATGTCGATTGCGTTACTTTAGGTCAATATATGCAGCCAACGAAGCGCCATTTACCCGTAAACGTTAAAATAATAAAGTTTCATTATTTATTTATTTATTTATTTAAATTTTTGAAAGGTTACGGAATATGTAACGCCGGAAAAATTTAAATACTGGGAAGAAGTAGGTGATGAATTAGGATTTGCGTATACGGCGAGCGGGCCGCTGGTCAGGTCCTCTTACAAAGCCGGTGAGTTTATTTACCAATAAACAAAATGGCCGTCCTTGTTATCACACATTTTTTTTTTTAGGTGAATTTTTCCTAACCAACCTTGTAAACCGACGGAAGTCGAGTTAAGTTATATCGCTTAAAATGTGTATATTTTTTGAATTGAAAGTTTTAAAGAGTATTTAGCTTCAAAATTGAATAGAATAAAATATTTGAAAACACGTTTAATTTATTTGTTGTGTTTTTATTTCTTTTCAACGTTTTCGTTTATTGCCACTAGGTGTCACTACGCTGTATTGGTAGATGGTAGGATAACGCTCGATGATTGCAACACGTGCAATACATTTGGCGCGAAACTTTCCACCCGTTGTTTTCTCCGTCGTTGGTCAGTAACGACTTAATTTTTATATTTTTATACGTTGTAGCCGAGTTCGGTAATCATGTACGTCATTAAAAGAGGTAAGTTGATATTTGCACGCGAAAAGCGAAACTACAAGTGCGTTTTAATGAAATAACGATTGAATTCGGTAGACAACCGCAAAGAAAGGGCGATGTTTGATAAAATCACTTCACGAATTCAGAAATTATGTTACGGACTCAACATGGATTTCGTGGATCCGGTAAATCACATTTGATGGTTTATTACATTTTTGTTTATTTTGTTTATGTATATTTTTTTGAATATTTAGCCGGCGATCTCCCAGAAAGTGGTGAGCGGTTTATTCCCCGGTGTCACGACCGTCGAATTGGACAATTTAGCGGCGGAAACGGCGGCGGCCATGACCACTAAACATCCCGATTACGCCGTCCTCGCTGCTCGAATCGCCATATCGAATCTACACAAAGAAACAAAGAAGTCTTTCACGGGTAAAGGAAATTGTAGGAAGCGTTTTGGCGCCTAATTCGAACTTCCGTTTGCAGATGTCATCGGCGACTTGCGCAATATGGTCAATTCGGCTTCTGGGTTGCCGACTCCGATGATTTCCGAACAAACTTACGCGACCGTGATGGCGAATGCTGATGTAAGTCGGAAGTCACCGGGTGTTTTAATTTCATTTTTTTTATTTAAAAAATTTTTTTTTTTTTTTTTTTTAGAAATTAAATTCCGCGATAATTTACGATCGGGATTTCAATTACACGTATTTCGGTTTCAAGGTGAGATTGAACGTTGGGTTTGTATTGATGGCATTTTCCACCGGCATCTCTGAGAGTTGATGCTGGATTTTAGTCCATCAAAGAGCAAAATACAACTTCTCTTCACTCAACGTCGATTGCTTTAATTAGCTCTTATGTTGGCGCTGCTTTTCTGAAGTTGAACAGAATTTTTTATTTTTTTTTTTCCTCTAGATTGAACAAAATATTAATTTTTTTTTCTTCAATTTAGACCCTCGAACGATCGTACCTTCTCAGAATAGACGGAAAAGGTAATTTTATTCATTAGATTCATTAGATTTTGATCAATTGTGTAAAATTTTCGTTTTTTTTTTTTTGCAGTCGTTGAAAGACCCCAACACATGTTAATGAGAGTCGCGGTCGGAATTCACGGCGACGATATCGAAGCTGCAATTGAGGTAAAAATTCATTTATTTCTTTATTTTGAATCAAGTTTTATTGTAAATGTTTTTTTTTTTATTGCAGACTTACGATTTAATGTCGCAGAAATGGTTCACTCACGCTTCGCCGACCCTGTTTAACTCGGGCACGGTTCGTCCGCAGTTGTCGAGTTGCTTTTTATTGACCATGAAAGACGACAGTATCGAAGGCATTTATGATACTCTGAAACAGTGCGCACTTATCTCGAAAAGTGCGGGGGGAATTGGATTGAATATTCATTGCATCCGTGCGACCGGAAGTTACATCGCCGGAGTGAGTCGAGACAATTTTTTAGTCCGTTCGGTTTTTAAAAAAATAATTTGTTTTTCTAGACGAACGGCAATTCAAACGGAATCGTTCCGATGTTGAGAGTGTACAATAACACCGCGCGATATGTCGACCAAGGAGGAAACAAAGTAAATATTAATTTATTTATTTATTTATTAATTAATTCGTGTATTTATGTATTTATGTTTTTAGCGTCCGGGAGCTTTTGCCATTTACCTCGAACCGTGGCACGCCGACGTGTTCGAATTTCTGGATTTGAAAAAAAACATCGGGAAGGAAGAGCGTCGAGCGAGAGAATTGTTCTACGCGCTTTGGATTCCAGATCTGTTTATGAAACGCGTGGAAAGTGACGGAATGTGGTCGCTGATGTGTCCTCACGAGTCCCCGGGCTTGGCGGACTGTTGGGGCGACGAATTCGAAGCGCTCTACACCAAGTGCGTGATAATCTCCAACTAGAATGGCTTTTAAAAACAATATTAATTATTATTTTAATCAAAAGATACGAGAAGGAAGGACGATTTCGTCGACAGGTAAAAGCGCAGCAGTTGTGGTTCGCTGTTCTGGAATCGCAGGTGGAAACAGGAACGCCGTACATGGTTTACAAGGATCCCTGCAATCGAAAAAGCAATCAGAAAAATTTAGGGACCATCAAGTGCAGCAATTTGTGCACAGAAATCGTCGAGTACAGTTCGCCCGAAGAGGTAGAATTGAGTTTTTAGTCAGAATTTTAGTCTGAATTTGCTAATTGATTTCTTTTATTTTTACAGGTTGCTGTTTGCAATTTGGCTTCGATAGCATTAAATGCATTTGTTACCGCCGATCGTACCTTCGATTTTGAAAAATTGAAACACGTGACTAAAGTAGCTACGAAGAATCTCAATAAAGTTATCGACGTTAATTTCTACCCGATCCCAGAAGTAATTTTTGATCATTTGCGTTTTGATTGATTTATTGAATTGATTTGATTAATTTTAGACTGAATTGTCGAATAAGCGACACCGTCCGATCGGGATCGGAGTGCAGGGATTGGCCGATGCGTTTATTTTGATGCGGTTTCCGTTCGACAGCGAAGAAGCTCAAGATTTAAACAAGAAAATCTTCGAGACCATGTACTACGGCGCTCTCGAAGCCAGCTGCGAGTTGGCGGAGAGAGACGGGCCGTACGAAACCTACGAGGGGTCGCCAGTCAGTCAAGGGGTAAAAAAAAACACCAAAAAAACACAAAAATTGCGAATGTGTTTAGAAAACTCAAAATATTTGATGGAATTTTTGTGTAGATTCTTCAATATGACATGTGGGATGTCGTTCCGTCGTCGCTTTGGAATTGGGAAGAACTGAAAGCTAAAATTGCAAAGTAAAATTGATAATTGAAATGATTGTGATCGATTTTGATTTTGATTTTGATTTTGGTGTTGATTTAATTTAGGTTTGGTGTTCGAAACAGTCTTTTGCTCGCTCCGATGCCGACTGCGTCGACTGCGCAGATTCTGGGCAACAACGAGTCGATCGAAGCGTACACGAGCAACATCTACACTCGGCGGGTTCTTTCCGGTGAATTCCAAATGGTCAATCATCATTTGCTGAAAGATTTGACCGAACGCAATTTGTGGAACGACGAAATTAAAACAAAAATCATCGTCGATAACGGTTCGATTCAAGTGAGTTATTTGATTTAATTTTAAAAATTGTTATTTATTTATTTATTTATTAATTTATTTGTTTGATTTAATTTTTTAGAATATTGAAGAAATTCCGGACGATTTGAAAGCGTTGTATAAAACCGTGTGGGAAATATCTCAGAAAACCGTCATCAAAATGGCGGCCGACAGGGGCGCTTTCATCGACCAAAGTCAATCGCTTAATATTCACATTGCCGAACCGAATTTCGGAAAATTGACCAGCATGCATTTTTACGCCTGGAAACTCGTAAGGAATTAGGAATTAGGAATTTTCGATTATTAACAAATAAAAAATTTTTCTTTTTTAGGGTTTGAAGACTGGAATGTATTATTTGAGGACGAAACCAGCGGCGAACGCCATCCAGTTCACCGTGGACAAATCTTTACTGGTTAAATCGCCCGAAGTGGACGCGAAAAACAAACAAAAGCAGTCGATGGTTTGTTCTCTGCAGAACAAGGAGGAATGTCTCATGTGCAGCGCTTAATCAGTCGATATTTAATTGTGTACGTTTTTATTAAACGCAATAAAGTGCGCATTCGAAGGCTCGTTATTTAATCAACAGATGGCTACTAAATTTATGAAGCTGGCGTAAGAATGAGGTTGTTTTTTTTCCGCGGTAATGTATATGCTATAAATAAAATAAAAAGGAATTCGAAAAGTTGTCGGCACGCACCACCAGAGCGCGGTATCGTGCGGCTATGAAAACGCTTTAGTTTGTCGCCGAACAGTCGGCATTGTGTTGGTTGTCGCCCGACTGGCAACCTGTTGATCTCGCTGGAGGCCACGCTCGTGCTAGCACGCGACCGGCTCCACCAACTCGCGCACTCGGCTCCGTCGATCGGAATAATCGGGCAAATGCATCGCGGGTTTGTCAGTTGACGCGCCAGACATGGTTTAGACGCTTTTGTTGTTGTTGTTGCTGCTCTTCGCTTTACCTCTCGGCCTCCTCGTGACAGTGAGTCAAATTTTGTCAATTGTTTACCAACATGGAAAATGTTTATTTACAGCACGTTGGGTAGACTGCGCTTGTGGCCAAGTCCCTTTTGCTCGCTGCTGCTATATTTATCGTGACTTTTCGACTCGCTGGCTTTTACTCATTTTGAAAATCCGCCCGGACAAACCGTCATCCGAATTTTAACTGGGGAAAATATAAAAACGAAAACAAAAAACAATTTAACTTTAATTTTTTTAGTTTTAGTTTTAATTTTAATTTTAATTTTAATTTTAATTTAATTTTAATTTAATTTAACTTAATTTTTTTTTTGTTGTTGAGATGAGCGGAGGAGGCGCGAAAACGAAACCGATTCGGGTGAACGTGAAGGCCCGCGCTCAGCTCTTCGAACGGACCACGAACGACGATGCGGCGGCGGCGGCGGCGGCCGAGAAAAAACGGAAACACGCCGAAGCTGCTCTGAAGGCTAGGACCGTTCAACAGGTATTGAAGCAAGTTGAATCGAGCGATGGGCTCGGCTCCGAATCGGAGGAAACTAAATCGAAACGTGCTCAGACTGCGAGAGAAGCCAAGACCGTGCAACAGGTTTTGAAAAGCGTCGACGGAAATCACAAACAAAGTTGCAACGACGCCGAAAATATCGAGAAATCGAGTGGGGGAAAAAGTGAAAAAACGAGCGAAACGGAAAAGAAAAAAATCGGTAAATTAGGCAAAACGGAAAGAAAAGCCGAAAAATCGACCGAAACGGGAAATAAAGCCGAAAAATCGACTGAAGCGGGAAATAAAGCCGAAAAATCAACTGAAGCGGGGAATAAAGCCGAAAAATCGACTGAAGCGGGAAATAAAGCCGAAAAATCGACTGAAGCGGGGAATAAAGCCGAAAAATCGACTGAAGCGGGAAATAAAGCCGAAAAATCGACTGAAGCGGAAAGAAAAAGCGGAAAATCTACCGCAACGGAAAGTAAACTAGGAAAATCGACTGAAACAGAAGGAAAGATAGAAAACCCGACTGAAACGGAAAGAAAAAGTTTAAACCAGACTGAAATCGCGGCGGAAATTACTAAATTGAGTGAAAACTCGACTGAAACCGCGGCGGAAAATGCTAAATTGAGTAAAAACACGAGTGAAACCGCGGCGGAAATTGCTAAATTGAGTGAAAACACGAGTGAAACCGCGGCGGAAATTGAAAAATCGATTGAAATGTCAGCGGAAATTAAAAAATCGAGTGAAAAAATAGAGGGAGCAGAAATTGATTCAAAAAGCGATTCAAAAAGTGATTCAAAAAGTGGAGCCGAAGTTAAAAAGAAAGAAAAGAGAGCGCGCATGTCGGCGTGCGAATCGCAGAAACAAAAGGACGAATCGGTGGAAAATGAGTCGCTCGCAGGGCCCGCTCGCGCCGAGCCCGAAATAGACGCACTATTACGGGAGGAATGCACAAAGTCGAGCGAGGCGAATTCGTCGACGGACCACCAGCGCGACCGATCGCCGTTCTGGAGGGCCCTGTCGGACAGCGGCTCTAGCAGCAGCCCGGAACCGGAAGTGCCGGCCCGGAGCTCCAACCTCCTCGACCAGCTGGGGCTGGGGGCCTCGCGATCCAGCACCTGCAGCCCCGAACCGACCCGCGCGGCGCCAACGTCGGAGTCGGAGTCGGACGCGAACGCGAACGCGAACGCCAACGGCGACGAGCTGCAAATTGGCGAGAACGAGTCGGCGCGCGGCTACTGGGAAGAGAAGCGTTCCAAATTAGCTCGCGGGGCTGCCAACTCTAAGTTTAGCAACGCGGCATCATCTGGTGCAGCAGATAAGTGGAGAGAGGGGTCGGGAAGAGGAGACGCCGATTGCGAGCTGCGGCTGAGAGACGAGAATCCGTCGCTGCTCGAATTGGTCAACAGCGTCGAGCGGATCCAGCGCGAGTTCGGACGCGTCGTGTTGGACGAGGCGGAAGCGGAAGCGGAAGTTCCAGTCGCCGTCGCCGTCCCCGTCCCCGTCTCCATCCACGTTCCCTTCGCCGTCCCCGTCGCCAAGAGCGTCTCGTTCGAGGCGCAAGATGGACGCGGCGTCGTGAGATGGACGCGCGAGAGGAGGACGGGCGCGTTGACGACACGTGATGCGATGGAACAAAGACGACCGAAGCACTTGGCATTCGCTCAGTCTTCGGCCTTGAAACCCGTTTCGTCCGTCTCGCCGCCCTGCAAGGTGCACGTGACTCCCAAGCCGGAAATTCCGTCGTACCTGACGCTCGCCCGACGCGCCGGTGCCAGCAAGTGCGACTTCTCCGACGGCGAACGCTCGGATTTCGACAAAATCGAAACCATCCTCAACGAACTCGACTTCGCCAAGTTCCGGCGCGGCAGGTCCAACACGCTCAGCCCGCGCACCCCGCGCAGCCTGTCCGAGTCCCCCCGACCGGGCACTCGCGTCCCCGCACAGCAGCAGCCGCTCGTCAACAGATGCGCGCAGCCGACGCGCTTGCAGGTCCCGCCGCACACGTATCGACGCCAGTGGGCGACCAACGACAAAAGCGACAAAACCGACAAAAGCCCCAAAAGCCCGCCCGTCCTGAGCCCCGCGCCCGCCCGACACAAGCTCAAACAACTCACGGAACGTTTGAAGCCGGTCACGGTTCAAGTTCCGGTTCCGGTTCCGGTTCCGGTGCCGCCGTCCATCAACAAGCAACAGGAGAAGCTGTTGCTGCAACAGCAGTGGCATAACCAGCAGCTGCAGCAGCAGTTGCTGCAGCAACACGAGCAACTGCAGCAGTTGCAGCAACAACATCTGCAGCAACTGCAGCGGCTGCAGCAACAGACGGGCTACGAGAACGCCAACGGAAACGGAAACGGAAACAACGAGCAACTGGAAGCCAACAACCAGTGCCATGTGCCAGTGGCGGGCTCGTTGACGCTGCCGGTCCGAGCTCGCGCCAAGATGGAGTCGGACAAGAACGAGCGCAACAAGCCGAGGATCGAGATCGTGGCGGTGCACGACGAGGGACTCGGCGCCGACTCCGAGTCCGAGTCGGCCGCGGCGCCCAGCTACGCGCAGACCTACGAGAAGGTGACGGCGACGCAAACCGTGCGCAGACAGAGGCTCGGCGAGCCCGAGTCGGACGACAAGAGAGGGAAACGGAGGAAAAGCACGACCAACGACGGCAAGAACGGCGGACGGTGCCTCACGTACCCGCCGCAACGCAAAGGCTCGGGCGCCGATGACGTGAACTTCCGCTCCGTGGACAGCAACGGCATGCGTTCGCTGGCGGTCGACGACGAGCAGACGACGCTCGAGCCCCAGCACTCGAGCGACGCGTCGCTGGCCGACAGCAACTACGGTCCGAGCGAGGGCAACGCGGGCGAGACGTACGTGGACGTGGTCGAGATGGTGGTGCAGGAGCCGAACGAGCCTTCCGTGGACGAGCGGAAGTGCGCCAAGAAGAAGCATTACAGCGACCCGAGCGGCGATAAGAACGAGGCGCTGTTGGATTTGCCCGAGTTCATCGCGGCCGCCAAGAGCGACCCGCAGCTGGGCACGTTCCGCGCGGACGACGTGGCCCGCGCCTCGCAGTCCGACGCCGAGAGCTCGGACAAGGAGAAGTTCGCCGGCAAAAGACGCTACTTCAAAAAGAGACTGCGGGGCCCGTACGGCGAGATGCTCGAGGAGGAAATGAGGAAGTCCGGCGAGAAACAGCTGCAGTCGCAGCTCAGCATGGCGCACGAACTCAGTTTCCTGCACGACATAATCGATGCCAAACCAAGTACAACCATTTTAAATTTAAAAACTAAAAAATCTAGCGTCGTTTTCTGCGTTTTCTAATCGGCCATGTTTGTTTTCAGGCGCCATTTTGAGCGGCGCTGCGCAGAACGATTCGTGCGACGACTCGTGGCAGGATTCGCGAGAGGTTTCGTTCGACGATGGCAAAGGCGCTGGTAAACAGGTGAGTGGTGCCCAGTGGTGCCCGGTGGTGTGTCCGGGGTATCGAAACAGGAACAATAATTCATCGTAAATTGGGGGGCAACGAAACCGGGCCTAATGGCGGGCAAATTACACGTGCGCAAACTAGTTATTAGGGCACGAGGCGATGGATGTTTGTTTGCTCGTTTATTTATTTATTTATTTATTTATTTATTTGTTTTATTTTTGCGTTGTTAATTTGAAATGGGATGTGGGGGTTTGGAGGCCCAGAGGAGACGCGGATAAAAGTGGGGGGGGTTCTGCGATTGGAGTTGAATGCACTTTGGGCACGGCTCAGCTGGAAACGATTTTGCGACCCTGAGCTTGGAAAATGGGCGCGAATTTGTTTGAAATAATATTTGTTGTTATTTTTATCCGGGAGGGGGGGATTGACAAATTAATTGGCGAGTTTTGACCCGGTCCATTAAAATACGGTAAATAAACGTGCCGAGAAATGTTATTTGTTTTTTCGATTTGATAATGGACTCATTCGTAAAGGTCGTTGACAAACACTTTGCGTTTTTTGTCGCTAGGTGGATTTAGGAATGACGAGTGGCGAATGCAAATTTTTGACGTTTCTGACACGCGGGCGACTGGGGCGAGGCTTATGGGATCGTAATTGGTCTCGTTTCGAGTAATAAATCGAAAGAAATGACTCGTTGGGCATTTTTATTTGATTATTTGATTATTTGAATATTTGAACGAGGCCTGGCGATGACCCTGGCGGTGATGAATGGAAACGAGAGTTTTGTTTACTTCCGGCGCGCCGGGACGAGAGTAAATATTGATCGATAAAGGACGGGTCTGTGGGCCATTGGGTCGAACGAGGGTTGATAATTGTCCGGCATTATCGGCTCGTAAATTGACGAGTATTTTTTTTTTTTCCTACTTGACTCGACGCCATTGTAACCACTATAATTTCCGAGTGGGAAATAGCGTTGTAAAAGTGATGAGATGATGGCTCGGTTCGTGCGTCGTGAATTTGGCAGAACATCACCAACCGACTAAAAATAATGGATGAACCGGAAAAAATAATTATTTAAAAAAGAAAAGAAAAGAAAAAAAATTTAAAAACATGTGGAGTCGTTCATCGTCGAGATGTTTGAAAACCGTCCGACTCTGCATTCTGATTTCTGATACGAGGAAATGAGATAAATCGCATCCGCCATTTTGGATTGGCTGTTTTCTTTTTGTTATTTGTAAAAAAAAATTGTATTTACTACTGGCGCATCTTATCGGCTGTTGGCAATCTCGAGAGGGGTGCAACTAGGGACAGGGAGAGAAAGAAGAAAAGAAAAAAAAGCTATTATTTACGACCTGCACCAGCGTTGGTGGGCACCCAATGATCTCCTTTCTCTTATGGATTGACTCGTCTCCTCCTCCGTTAGGGAGAAAATAAATAATTCATGAATGAGGCGCGAGGCAACGAGTAAATTAGGGAATTGTTTTAATTTTTCCGTTTGTTTGTTTTGGTTGGAAAAGTTGGTTCGGAGTTGCGATGTGGATGAAATAATTTTTATTTTTTTTATTTTTTTTATTTTTTTTATTTTTTTCTTTCTTTTTCGTTTCGGTGTCGGGTTTTTTTTCTCACCCGGTTGTTGAGTTGCGAGCAGCATGTTCTGAAAGGCTTTTAAAGCGTTTTCAACCCATTGTGTGGTTGAGTTCGCTGATCTCACCTTGACATTGAGGATTTTTATTTTGTATTTATTTTTTAAATTTTTGATTTTTTTTATTTATTTATTTTTTTGATTTTTGTTTGGTTTAGTTTGTCAAATACCTGCGTCGTGGATCGAGATTGGCATCAGTCTCAACCGTCCCTCCCCCTAGCGGATGAGTAATCGTTGCTAAATTTAAATGTGCGACATGAAACGTTTGAAATTTCTTTTTTTAAATTTGTAAAAATGGAATAGCGAAGCGTACGAAAAAGGAGCTAGGGGTAACTATAATTGTTACTAGTAGTAAGCCAGCCGTAATGATTTGGGAAAACCTGTATGTGGAGCCCGTTAAGGATTAAGGGTACAAGGTCTAAGCTTGTCCGAGCCTGTCTGAGCTAACCTGTGTTTATTTGTTGAAAAAAGAGCCGCGGCTCTTATTCAAAACCGCAACGTATACTCAAATGCAGCATTTGTTCTACGTTCGCAGAAACATTAAATCCGGCAACATTAGGTGTATTTTCATAGAAAAAGTCCAAAATGTATCTCATAATAGCATCGAAGAAATATATATCTCATTATGGCTATTGACACGTCTCCATGTGTTATTTCCTATGGATAGGTGGTACTGTGCTCTGATTCGCTGAAGGCAGTCACATGCGTCACACCATTGCATTGTGGGTTTTCCTCAGTAACAACAAATAA